>MU224049.1:3575489-3603846 GCA_018584345.1 Thuja plicata | reverse complement strand
CACACACACACAAACACACACACACACACACACACACACACACACACACACACACACACACACACACACACACACTCACACATGTCAGCGCATGCACACGCACACACACACACAAATTTTTCAGAGATCTATAAGGTATGTAATGATTTTGAAAATCATTTTCATAGTGTTTATGCAGACTATACTTTACAAAATGGTTTATTGTTTAAAGGGAAAAAACTATGTGTTCCAAGGGGTTTCATGAGGGAGAACCTCATCCAAGAGAAGCACAATGGTAGCTTAAGTGGACACTTTGGGTTGAACGAAACCCTAGACCTAGTGGAGAGATTCTATTGGTGGCCTAAAATAGAGAAAGATATAAGGAGGTATGTTGAGCAATGTGGAGTATGTCAGAAGGAAAAGGGGACATCAATAAATGCAGGTCTTTACCAACCATTTCCCATCCCAAATAGACCATGGTAGTGAATAAGTATGGATTTCATAGTAGGGCTACATAGGACACCAACTGGTTTAGATAGTGTGCTTGTGGTAGTGGACAGATTCAGTTAGATGAGTCACTTTATCCCATGTAAAACAACACATGATGCCAGTCACATTTCCCACCTTTTCTTTAAGGAGATAGTAAGGATAAATGGTTTTCCAATGAGCATAGTTGCAAACAAGGATGTGAAGTTTATGATATACTTTTGGAAGACCCTCTGGAAAAGATTAGGTCCTAATATGGCTCACATTTCTGCATATCATCCTCAAACAGATGGTCACAGAGAGGTAATCAACAGGGTTCTTGGTAATTTGTTGAGATGTCTTACCAAGGAGTACAGACAAGGATGGGAACAAATCATCACACAAGAAGAGTTTTCCTATAATGATAGTGCAAACAAGACTATTGGTAAGAGTCCATTTGAGATTGTGTATGGATTACATCCAAGGGGTGTTTTTGAGCTTAGAGACTTGAAAGGATATGAAGGGATCTATTGTCATGCAGATGATTTTTCTCAATAAATGAGAGAGGTCCATGAGCAAGTGAAGAAGACACTATAGGAGGAAAATCATAAGCTTAAAGCTAAGAAGGATGAAGGAAGACGAGACTTATAATTTTAGGTAGAAGACTTGGTAATGGTATACTTGAACAAGGCTAGGCTACAAAAGGGAATACCAATAAAAATATAGATGAAAAGGATTGGACAATGCAAGGTGTTAGCTAAGTATGGATCTAGTGTCTACAGAGTGGATCTACCCAAGGAGATGTCTATTTCTTCTATTTTCAATGTGAAGGATCTAATTAGATACATAGGACTAGGTGTGAAGGAGAAGGATTACAGTAAAAACATAGCAAAGGATGTGGAAGAAATAAGAGTATCTATCTAAGTTAAGCCACAATTTGAAAAGATTCTAGATTCAAGAGTGAAGAAGAAGACTAGGAGTAAGACTTATATGGAGAATCTAGTCAAATGGGAGAAACAACTTGAGTCACAGGCTACATGGATAGCAGAGAGGGACTTTAAGAAACATAGCATCAGCATGGAGTTCATCACACCATAGGTAACTTTATTTTCTTGCTGTAGGGGGAGAATGGTGCAGGAGCACCTTAAGGTCTCATGGAAGATATTGGAAAATTTTTGCTTTGTTACCACTGATTTTTGCTTCAATCCTACATTTTATCATTGCCTAAAATAAGGATTTTGCCATCTTAGGAGTGAAAATGTCAGCAAAGATGTTTCAGCTAGCTTTACATTTTCTCCTTGTTGGTTGAAATTGAATCTTGAACTTGTCTAGTTCAAGGTTCAAGGTTCAATGTCGCCTTATGGTGTGTTTTTATTTTCTTCACTTTTATGTGAAAATGAGTAGCGTGGTTTGCAAATTTCAATCTCCCATTGAAATCTAAATCTTGAACCTGTCTAGTTCAAGGTTCAAGGTTCAATTGCAGAATTTATCTTGCATAAAGTGTAGTAGAGTTTAAGTTTTTTCTGCTCATGCAGTCTTTTATAAACACACCAAAAGGAAGTAATGCCTTATTACCCATTGAACTTAATTTGTGAACTAGGCTATATCAAAGTTCACAGTTCAACCAAAGCTTGGGTGTTGAATAGGTGTAAAGACAGCAGTGACGTGACCGAAGTGACAACTGGCATGTGATAATTTCATCTGCGTGTGTTGGGGATATAATCATCATTAGAGGTGAAACTTCTATGTAATTTCAATCATTTAAGAGGTGCAATACTTAATGATCACATCTGGAAAAAACTCTTATCAGATTTAATTAAGAGGCCACATTGTCATTAAATGCAAATCTTACACATTTTGTGGGAAAATCTATTATAAAATAAGAGTTGGTGATGTCAGTCTTCTGGTGAAGCTTTCTAGTGAAATCAAATTGACAGTGTAGCATAAGTATACTCTCATATTGAGAAAGTTAGAGTGTGTGGAATCTCTAGGTTACTGTTTTTCTCTTCCAAAGTACTTGTTTGAAATTGAAGCTATTTAAAAAAAAGTTTGATATTGCAAGGCTCTATTTTCCTTCTGCAAATCTCTGTCTTTTATAAGTATTTTCCTTACAAAATATTAAGTCCCCGCTCCCAATTTTTGGGAAAACCTCTACGTTGGTTAGTTCACTTCCTAAGTGTGATGACATAATGGTAAAAGTGGGGGCCTTAGAGGAGATTTGCAGTAAAATAAAAATCCATGTTTCTGGTTCTATAATAGAGAAGGTGGTATTAAGTGGTCTAGCTGATGCATCAGCATTTCCCCTAGTGCCCCCTGTCTAGAGTTAGTAATAGAGTGTGTGAAAAGGTATGATAGGGAAGAGTGGTTTATTAAGAAGATTGATGGAAGCCCTTTCACTTTCATAAACTGATATGTCATCATCATAGCAATGGGTATTCCTGAAAATGATCCTTATGAAGGATGGACCGTTTCTTCCTCCTACTCTATTTTCTCAATGATGAAACAAATGTATAGAAATGAAATTGCCAAACAATGGTTGTTGGAGGTGAAAAGGGGAGGGTCAAGGCTGGCTAAACCCCTTACAATAGATCATTTCAAGCCTGAAGTTGCAGAATTAGTGATTTTGTTGAGCAGGATCAAAGATGATAACCACACTTATTACTAGTAGGACTAGATGTATTTCTTTATCTAGATAACTTTGGGAGGGGAAAAGTTCATTGATTAGGTAGACTATATAGCTGATGAAATTCATCATCAGCTGGCAAACTATTCAGAAATTTTTGGTGGTTTCTATATGTCTTCTTATATGTTCTATGTGTTGGCTTATACTAGAAAGTGGGATGGTTTATATCATGAGTTACATGTTCCCAATATGAAGGTGTGCGATTATTATCCCCATCAGCAGAAGGAATTCCATGTTGACAGTTTTAAGAAAGTAAATGGTGTTTTTCTGGGAAGGTTGATTTTTGAACTGCAGGGGAACATTGAGCAGAGAATGTCAGAGGAGGATAAGAAATTTGTTAATGTTTTTGGGAGTTTCTTCATACAATTCAGAATGTTTACTTACATAAGAGTTGGTGTATTTGAAGGAGAACCATTCAAATTTCCTAGATATACTCTAGATCTGCATGTTATAACTAAGGTTGTCGCCAATTAGCCCATGTACATAAAGACCTCAAAGAAAGGAAGGGAAGAGATAAATCTAGTTTTCCTATAGAACTTGGTTTTTATTCCTATAAAAACTCTTCTAATGCTCTTAATTTGGAGCAAGAATTGAACAAGATGAAAGGGAAACACTTTTAGGCTAGGAGATATTTTGACATAAGGGCATATGTTGCATGGAATTTTAGTTTACCTTCTGAATTCCTCCATGTTCCTAAAATGGAGGATTTCTAGGAAAATTGTGCAGATGATTTCAAAGTCAGAAGAAGATTATGGTGCAGATTTACACTTGTCCAAATAGTTAATCTGCAAACAAAGATTGATGTTAATGGGATAGAAGAGGGGGAAGATGAAGACATAATTGATGAACAGTACAAGGAGAAGGTTTAGGGGTTTCCACTCCTTGAAATTTACTAGAACATGTAGAGGAAAGAGAGAGTATCCACATCAAGACTCTCGATGTTATCAAAAGAACCGAAAGATGGATTACCTGTAAAAGGCCACCTCCTCATAGAAGACACAATAATAGAGGATCAGTTCTTAAAGATCATGTTGAAAAAGCTATCCCAAGCTCTAATGAAAATGTTTCTATTGCAGGTTCATCTAAATCTAAAAATACAAAAGCTCTT
This sequence comes from Thuja plicata, assembly GCA_018584345.1. NCBI lineage: Eukaryota > Viridiplantae > Streptophyta > Pinopsida > Cupressales > Cupressaceae > Thuja > Thuja plicata. The sequence continues at coordinate 3,599,611 of MU224049.1, read as the reverse complement.
GAATCTAAAGTTAGAAAGAAGAGGTCTGCTCATCCTGTTCCACCGATGAGGACTTCTAGAAGAAAGGCTCTCAAAGAAGAAATCAAGTTAGTCAAAGAAAAGGAAGTGATCAATCTCGAGGAGATGGATACCTTGATGGAAAATGAGAATACATAATGCTCTGTATCAGAAGAATTTGTTTCTGAAAAAGATAATCAGCAGGGAGTTAAGGATTCTATGATTTATGTGCCCACTAGTCCAACACAGGTAATGGAAGACTCCCAACAGTCACCACTTCCCACTTTGAAATGGTTAGAAATGTACATTAGTAGAAAAAGAAATGACTTGCCAATAACACTACCAATTGAAGACATGGTAAGAAAATGTATGGGTTCCTCAGAGAAACCAAAAAGGATCAGAAAAGAGTCTAGGGTCGACATTGATGAAATAATAGGGCACTGGTATGCTGAATGTGTAGTTCCCAAGAATGATATGGAGCTCTCTAAAGCTACTGAAAATGACTTCACAATTGAGAAGATAGATCTTGGATATGCAACCAGAGTGGTTGATGTGAAACATTTGGAAAATTCTACAAAAAGATCATACACAGGTCTTTTAAGGATGAAAAGCATAAGAATGAGTTGAAAGAAACAATCAAAAAGATGGCTAAATTTATTTAGGAAGTTCAGGACCCTAACCCTCTCCCTCTAACTATAGCTTCACACTCATTTGATCCACATTCACCAAAGGCTAGGAAAAACCTAGACTGAATTCAAAAAAAAATTGATTGCGGATGCCTACACTAAATGGATCCAAGCCATGATATAGAAAGGAAGAAATTATATCAATTAGTTGATTAAGAATCACGGAGTTGTTAGTTCAATTGTTGCAGAGAGTTTGGTTGAATTAGAATAGTGGGAAAAAGAGAATAAAAATTGGCTAAAAGTGAAAAATCAGCTCTATGAAATAGATAAATATGGGGTAAGTAAATTCCTGACTGAGAAGCCTGTCCCCGGATTGGATGATCATACTCTCTATGTCTCCATCAAGAGTATTGAATGGAGGAAATCTATTATTAAATTCAAGTCATGATAAGAGCACCTACATGTTAAGTGAATCAAAAGGGTTGATAGACACCATGTAAAAAGATCTCAAATGTTTAAACAATTCACTCATAAAAGAAGATACTCAAAGTATCAAAGGAGCAGAGGAATTTCTACTGGAGTTTGAACATGAGATTGTAGCCATCGGAGATACTGAAGATATTACCCCAGATGATTTCATGATCCTTGCCAATATGGAAGTGATGCTAGTAGTATGTATCAATCACCTTGAGGTGCATATATAGAAAATTACCCAGGTCCGCAAGGATAAGAAATTTTTGAAGCAAAGGGTAATTCACATTACCTTGCTACATCAGTCCACAATCACCAGAGTTGCAAAGGTGCATAAAGAATGGAGGAGATCCTGTGTTTATCACACCTCACAGGACCAATCAAAGGGATCTAGTGCATCCACCACTCCATGATCATGCTTCGCAGATCACGAAGTAGTGGTAGTTTTTCTTAGTTCATGGTTTCTTTGAATTTGAGTGGTTTTGTAAAAATAGTTAAATACTAAATCCCATAGAGTATATCTCAGGATGTTAGTTCCCATTTTCCTAAGACTGATGGCTATTTATAGCAAAGATAATCTCTATTTGGAGGATGGTAATTTTGGTTAAGTAAAGGAAAGACTTAATAGTTTTTACTATCTTTCAGTTAGTTTGTTAATCGAAAAAGAAGCTTGTAAGTATATTTTTTATATGAATGGAACAAAAACTTATATTGTGTAAATCTTTTGGTTTATATTAGCATAATGATCTCTATTGGGATATTTCTTGAATATTGGAAATATGTTTTCAAGTGGATTTTTCTGTAGCTTTCCTAGCATAGTTTTAATTGCAGTAAGTAAGTTCCGAGATTGAAGTTTGTGAGCTTCATTTAGTGTTGAAATATCTGTCTTTCATTCAGATTTCATGACATGTTGATGTATGAGATGCTGCAAAAGCCATATTTACTTTCTAGTTAAAAGTGTTTGTTTGCAAAAGCAATGTGTGATTGTCAAAATTCATTGAAAATGAAATAGGGAGCTATACCTTAATTCAGAGAATTATAAATCTAAATATTATGATTCAACTGTTAGTTTGAGATTGTTGTTTTTTCCGGGCTTGGATAAAGTAATTTATAATTTGTATAAAGACAAATCTGTATGCTAACAGATTTTTGGCAACTCTACTAGGGATTTGATACACAAAGAATCTGTAGTAATTCCCTTAAAATTAGAAACCATGGTGTTACATGCTCTCATAATTCCTGGTCAGGAAGAAGTTCCCCTAGTTATTCAGCCTGACTTATACTTTTTAAATACCCAAGAAGACATAATCTCTGATCTTCATTTGGTGGTCTGGGTTGTGAGGAAACGTGACCAACATTATCAACAAGACTGCTTGGTGTTAGAAGAGGAATAACAAATTGGCGAGTGGTTGAGAGGTCTTCCAATTGTCCAAGAAGCCACCATAGTAGATAGAGCTGTGCAGGGACCTTAAATTTCTTAGCAAGACTGGATTCATATCCTTTTACCAGGTCCTAAGAAAGGGAGGGTATCTTTGATATTTTTTCCAAGAACTTCAAAAATTTTAGTTTCCTAGCAGTTATACCCCAAAGAACAAGGCTAAAAGTAGACCTTCTTCTCCTAAAAAGTCAAGTCCTAACATATCTTCATCTTCTCACCAATGGTAGGCCTTGACGCTTTCTGGAATTCAAGCACCTCCCCTTCAAACAATTTATCCTCCCTCAGTCATGGCACAACCTTGGGGTAATGTCATTGGGCCTCTTAATTTGGTACGAAATCATTCCTTACCTAAAGGAGCTAGAGATCTTTTACCGAAATTTTATGGGAACGGAAAGGTTTCTATCGAAGATCATATTAATACATTTAATATAGCCTATGGAATTTTGGCTATTCAACATGAAGATGTTGCACTTAGATTGTTCATTCAAACACTTGCTGAATCAACAGCCAACTAGTTCTACCACTTGCCCAATGGTCAAATCTCCGATTGGGATACTATGAAAACTACTTTTGAAGTACATTTTAAAAGTATATCTGATGAACATGATCTTCTTTCCTAGTTGACACAGTTCAAGAAATAAATACATGAGCCCATGAGATAATTTATAGCAAAGTTTAATAAGATTATTCATAAAATCCCTACCCCAAAAAGACCCACTGCTGAAAACAGAAAATATTTTTTTATGAATGCCATGCCCCCAAACATTGGTTTTCATTTAAGATGAGTGAGGGTAGCTGATTTAGATGTGGCTCAGGCCATGGCTTTTGAACTAGAAGAGGATCTTATCACAGCTAGCAAGTGGAGGAAAGATGTCCAGCAACCAAATTCTTAGAATGCTACTTCTTCTGATCCCCTGTTACAAGGATTGATGAATGATGTGATTACTATAAAGAGGGAATTTCCTAAAGGACATGTGAATTCCCTTCAATTATACAAAGACATTCCTAGAGGAAACCTTGATTAGGCTAGTCCCAACCAAAGATATCTGGGATAGTCATAGAATGAGAAAAGAGTGTTAGAGGTTCCTCTTAAAAGGGAAAATATGTGTACCTTTCACCTCATTGATGAGAATGATGGTGCAACTTGTCCTAAGATGGTGAGATCAATGCAGATTCTTGTTAATAAAGAATTAGTTGATGATCCATCTGAAAATGTAGAAGTTTCTTTGTTACCTAGTGGATCTAGAAATTATTTTATGGAATATGAGTAAGACTATGAAAGAGGAGGTAGTATTTTGGTAACTCTTGAAGATCACACATGTTTGATCAAGATTTGAAATCAATGCAGTTCTCAAGATAATGACTCTCCTTCAACTTCTCAACACTGGGACAAGGATAAAGGTAAGGATTTTTCCTCAAAGAGTTCTTTTTCCAAAATTTCAAATGCTAACGAGGCTGAAGTTTTTCAAGATTCTTCACCTGATTCTTCTTTTGATATTGTAAATTTTTGTAAAACCTCAAAAATCCAAGTGTCACCAGAAGAATATCTTAGAATTAATCCCAAAGAACTTGATAGGCTGATTATTTACGTTAAGTCAAGCCAAACTTATTCAAGTCCCGCAACCAGTGAAACCACACATGTTGTTTTTCCTGAAGAAATCCAACCTAACTTGGCTACCCATTCCTGTATCGATACAAGCCTTTTGTCTCTCAAAAGCCAGAGCCTTTCTATCTTTCTTTGTTTATTCATGGGTTTAAATTGAAAAATTGCATTATTGAATCTGGAGCATCTAATGACGTGATGCCTGCTACAGTTTCCAAAGCTCTAGACCTTCCTCTAACAACCACTTTTGGCAGATGTTATTCCATGGATTCCAAACAAGTCCCTTTAGTAGGACAGATTAAAGATGCTCATGTAGCCTTAGCTGCTCATCCCAGTAAAAGGATTAATTTAACCATTCTAGTAGTTGATATCCCCACTAGTTATGGGATGTTCCTTAGTAGAACCTTTTGTAGAGACCTTGGGGGAGGAATAAAATTGGATTGGTCGCAGACGAAAATCCCTATTGGTAACCAAAATATTGTTCTGAAACCTGAGGGAAAATCCAAGTATAATTTTTTTTCCATTAGAAGACCCTAAATCTTAGATCCTTTACCATGAATGTGAATTTGGAAATTATATGATGTCATCAAAGGTAAATGCAGAAAGGGTTGATAATGAAGAGTCAGATTCTTTGTGGTCTTCAGAGTTTGATGGTAGTTTTGCCTCAGTGGGCTCTGGAGCAGGGGTTGTTTTGATATCACCACAAGGAGATATTTTTTCTCACTCTTTTAAGTTGGAGTTTGGTAATACAAATAATACTTTTGAGTACGAAGCCCTTCTACTTGGTCTTGAAGAGGCTAAAAAGAAAGGAATAAAAATGTTGAAAGCTAAAGGAGATGCAAAACTGATAGTGAGACAGGTAAGAGGAAGGTACTCAGTGAAAAACGAGAGGCTAAAACATTATATAAACAGTGTTTGGGATGAAATTGAAGGATTTGAGGCCTCTTCTATTGAAGCTATTTCAAGGAACCTTAATAGTAGAGATGATTTTTAGCAGTCTCAGCATCTTTGTTGCTTCCCCATCCAGATTTAAAAGAGACAATTTATAAAATTAAGATGGTATACAGACCTAAGGTACCTAATAACATAGAGCACTTGCAAGTTTTCCAAGATGACAAGCAGATCGATAAAGTTCTACAAATGGTAGAAATTTTTAGAACTACTTACTTTGAGGGATCTCAGTCGACCTGTGAAGAATTTTGTCCTGATCTGGGTAAAAATGTTGAAGAAGGAATTGTTCAGTTAAAAGGAAACCGCATCCCTAAAGGTCTGGTTTCTCTTGAGAATCTATTTGATAGATCTGATGCAGTTAAGAAAAAACCCGGTTCTCATGAACCTCCTAATGAAGGTGACTCATAAAATTTGAATATAGGAGATGAACAAGACCCTAAGTTTGTAAACCTGGGAAAATGTTGTACATCTGATGAGAGGAGAAGATTTGTTGATTTGCTAAAGGAGTATAAGGATTTTTTTTCCCAGTCCTACAAGGACTTGAAGAATTTCAAAGGAGGTAAATTTCAACATCACATCCCTTTAAAGCCAGGTGCCACACCATTTAAGCAGAAGTTGAGAAGCTATAACACTAAAGTGTCTGAAATGATAAGAAAAGAAGTTGAGAAGATGTTGCAAGCTCAGATAATATATCCTATTCATCATTCCACCTGGGTAGCCAACATAGTGCCCGTGAGGAAAAAGAATGGTGAGATAAGGATTTGTGTGGATTTTAGAAATCTGAACCAGAGTAGTTTAAAGGATAATTATGGGCTTCATGTGATGGATCATATGTTACAAATAGTAGCTGGCATGGAAATGATGTCCATGTTAGATGGGTTTTTAGGTTACAACCAGATCAAGGTAGCTAACAAGGATAACATAAAACAACATTCACCACACCATGGGGTACTTAAGCCTATAGTCACATGCTGTTTGGGTAGACTAATACAGGTGCCACATTTCAACGAGCAATGGATTCTTCTTTCATCCATCTTATTAAAAAAAGGATTTTCATCTACCTAGATGATTTAACAGTCTTTTCTAAAAGGTGTAAAAATCACCTGAAGGATTTGAGAGCTATTTTACAAAGGTGTAGAGAGCATGGGATCTGTTAAATCCTAAAAAATCAATCTTTTGTGTTACAAAAAGGGAGCTGTTAGGTCACATTGTCTCAAGAGATGGAATTAAGATAGATCCTTTGAGAGTAAAATCTATCCAGCAAATAGGTTTACCTTCTAACCGGATAGGTGTTAAGTCCTTCTTTGGCCAGACTAACTTTCTCTAGAGGTTCGTTTCAGATTTTGCTGAAACAACTAAACATATGGCGAGTCTCTTAAGTGAAAAGAACCCTTTCAAGTGGAGTTGAGAAGCTATTCAATAATTTGATGATGTTAAAAAGGCCATAGCGTCTACCCCGACATTGATCAACCTTGATTATAAAAAATATTTCATTATCTATTGTTACTCTTTAGAACATACCCTATTTTGAATATTATTGTAGAAGAGTGATAAGGGAGAGGAAGTACCAATTGATTTCATGAGCATACCTATGAAAAAGAATGAACTAAATTACCCTATGGTTGAAAAACAAGCTTATGTAGTAGTGAAAGCCGTGAAATATTTCAAATTTTATATCTTACACTTACACTCTACTGTGTACGTACCTTCTTGTGCAGTCAAAGATGTTCTAAATCAACAAGATATAGGCATGAATAAAAGAGCTACTTGGGTGGAAATAATCCAAGAATTTGATTTAAAAATCTGACCGACTAAGTTAGTACAAGGGCAGGGTTTATGCAAATTGATGGCTGACAATGTACCAGAAGATGATGTTCCCCTCGCTTTGTTTATTGGTCTACGAGACTGATGGTTCAGATGTGGCTTACTACTAAACATATAGAGACTGTCTAGAGCATCTAAACCCTATGGAGAAAAAAAATCTCTGACTCAAGGCTACAAAGTATGTTACTGTGGATGATATCCTATAAATGAAAGGAATTTATGGATCTTTCTTAAGGTGTGTTGACAAAGAACAATGGGAGAAGTTTCTTTGAAAGTTTCGTAATGAGGCCTGTGGTGGTCACCTCTCATCGAATGTAACTAATTTAAAAATTATAATAAGTTTCTATTACTAAATAGGGATGTTTGCAAATGCATACAAATGGGTCACTAGTTGTGAAAAGTGCAAGCTCTTCAGTGGGAAACCATAGTTGGAAGCCCTCCTGTTGAGGCCAGTAGTTATTGAAGAGAATTTTAAACAGTGGGGATTGGATTTCATTGGTCCAATCATCCCTCCTTCTAGTGCCGTATAGACACACATCCTGAATACTATAGATTATTTCAGTAAATGGGTTGAAGTGGTTCCAATCAGGAAGACAAAATTAGAAGTACTGTTTGATTTCCTCAAAAACTATATCTTGATCAGGTTTGGCATTCCTCAAAAATTAGTCATAGACAATGCTAAAATTTTTTATTCTTGATAAATAAAGTTTTTTTCTATGATAATGGTATCCACCTTTCACATGAGTTTGATTATTACCCGTAAGGGAACAGTCAGGAAGAATCGAGCAACAAAATCCTGATATCGATTATGAAGAAATTGGTGAATGATAATGCCAGGGAGTGGCATAAGAGATTGTATGAGGCTCTATGGGAAGATCGTACCTCTCCTAAAAAGGTGATTTCAATGAATCAATTTGAGTTGGTGTATGATGTTGAAGCCCAATTGTCTTTACCTTTAGAGCTGGCAGCAACGAAATTGTAGAAAGTAATTGAAGGACAAATTTTCAAGGATGGTCAAGAAAAGAGGATTATGTATCTCAATAAGATCCAGGAGGAAAGAGAAGAGATGGTGGACCGTATAGCATTACATCAAGCTAGAGTAAATAAAATTTTTGCTAGGCACACCAGGCTTAGAAATTTCATGGAAGGAGATCAGGTTCTTCTTTGGGATAAGATGAGAGAACCTAGAAGTGCTCACAACAAATTTGAATCATTATGGAAGGGGCCCTTTATTATCAACAAATCCATGGGGAGTAACTCATTTGTTCTCGAGCATCAAAATGGCACTACTCTACCATTAACCTTTAATGGTCAAGATCTAAAGCTATACCAAATTTAATTAGCTTTTTCTCACCTCATTGTATATTTTCTGTCTTTTTGGCTTGTTTTCATTGTTGTGTTTCTTTATTTTCTTCATTGTCACTTTCTGTTTTATCTCATTTTTGTTTTGGAGTCCTTTTTTGGTTGACTCCCTGGTCTGTAAAACCAAAGCTACTAAATTCATCATGCATCGTCAAGAGTCCTTTTCCCTAGTCAGAGCCATTGTTACCCCTGATTTTTTCTTCAATCCTACATTTTATCATTGCCTAAAATTAGGAGTTTTCCATCTTAGGAGTGAAAATGTCAGCAGAGATGTTTTAGTTAGCTTTATATTTTCTTCTTGTCGGTTGAACTTGATTATTGAACTTGTCCAGTTCAAGGTTCAAGGTTAAATGTTGCCTTGCAGTTTTTTTTTCCTTTCTTCTCTTTTACGTGAAAATGAGTAGTGCGGTTTGCAAAGTTCAATCTCCCGTTGAACTGTGAATCTTGAACTTGTCTAGTTCAAGGTTCAAGGTTCAAGGTTGAATTGCGGACTTCATCTTGCATAAAGTGTAATAGAGTTTAAGTTTTTACCGCTCACGTGGTCTTTTATAAACACACCAAAAGGATGTAATGCCTTATTATCCATTGAACTTACTTTTTGAACTAGGATATATCAAAGTTCACAGTTCAACCAAAGCTTGCGTGTTGAATAAGTGAAAAGACAGTGGTGATGTGACCAAAGTGACAGCTGGCATGTGATAATTTCATATGCGCGTGTTGCAGATATAATCATCATTAGAGGTGACACTTATATATCATTTCAATCTTTTAAGAGGTGCAATACTTAATTATCGCATCAGGTGAAAACTCTTGTCACATTTAATTAAGAGCCTGCATTGTCATTAAATGCAAATATTACGCATTTTGTGGGAAAATCTATTATAAAATAAGAGTTGGTGTTGTCATTCTTCTGGTGAAACCAAATTGGTGGAGCAGCAGAAGGTATACTCTCATCCTGAGAAGCTTAGAGTGAGCAGAATCTCCAGGTTAGTGTTTTTCTATTCAATAATTCCTATTTGAAATTGAAGCCATTTAAAAAAAAAGTTTGATATTGCAAGGCTCTATTTTCCTTCTGCAAATCTTAGTCTTTTATAAGTATTTTCCTTAAGAAATATGAAGTCCCCACTCCCAAATTTTGGTTGAGCCTCCCCATTTGTTAGTTCACTTCCTGAGTGTGATGACACAATGAGAAATGTGGGTTCCTTAGAGGAGATTCATAGTAAAAAAAAAAATCCTTGTTTCTAGTTCTATAATAGAGAAGGTGGTGTTAAGTGGTCTAGCTGATGTAGTAGAATTTCCCCTAGTGCCCCCCTATCCAGAGTTAGTAATGGAGTGTGTTAAAAGGTATGATAGGGAAGAGATGTGTATTAAGAAGATTGATGGAAGCCCTCTAACTTTCATAAACTGAGATGTCATCCTCACAGCAATGGGTATTCCTGAAAAGGATCCTTATGAAGGATGGACCATTGCTTCCTCCTACTCTATTTTATCAATGAAGAAATAGATTTACAGAAATGAAATTGCCAAACAATGGTTGCTGGAGGAAAAAAGGGGAGGTTCAAGGCTTTCCAAACCCCTTACAATAGATCATTTCAAGCCCGAAGTTGCAGAATTAGTGATTTTGTTGAACATGATCAAAGGTAATAACCATGCTTATTACTAGCAAGACTAGATGTATTTCTTTATCCAGATAACTTTGGGAGTGGAAAATTTCATTGATTGGGAAGACTATAGAGCTGATGAACTTCATCATCAACTGGCAAACTATTCAAAAAATTTCGGTGGTTTCTATATGTCTTCTTATATGTTCTATGCATTGGCTTGTACTAGAAAGTGGGATGGTTTATATCATGAATTACCTGTTCCCAAAATGAAGGTGTATGATTATTATCCCCATCTACACAAGGAATTTCATGTCGACAATTTTATGAAAGTAAATGGTGTTTTTTCTGGAAAGGTAGATTTTGAACTATAGGGGAACATTGAGTAGAGAATGTCAGAGGAGGCTAAGAAAATTGTTAATGTTTTTGGGAGTTTCTTCATACAATTTAAAGATTTACTTACATAAGTTTTGGTGGATTTGAAGGAGAACCATTCAAATTGCCTAGATATGCTTTGGATATGCATGTTATAATGTAGGTTGGTTTCCAGTTAGCCCATGTACACAAAGACCTCAAATAAAGCAAGGGAAGAGCTAAATTTAGTTTTCCCATAGAACTTTGTTTTTATTCCTATAAGAACTCTTCTGATGCTCTTAATTTGGAGCAAGAATTGAACAAGCTAAAACTAAAAACCTTTGAGGCTAGGAGAGATTTTGACATCAGGGCATATGCTATGCAACATTTTAGTTTACCTTTTAAGTTCTGCCATGTTCCTAAAATGGAGGATTTCTGGGAAAATTGTGCAGATGATTTCGAAGTCAGAAGAAGATTATGGTGCAGATTTACACTTGTCCAAATAGTTAATTTGCAAACAAAGATTGATGCTAATGGGATAGAAGAGGGGGAATATGAAGAGATAGTTGATGAATAGTATAAGAAGAAGGTTTAGGTGTTTCCATTTCCTGAAATTGACTGGAACATAGAGGAAAGAGAGAGTATCCACATCAACACTCTCGACGTTATAAAAAGAACCGAAAGATGGATTGCTAGTAAAAGGCCACCTCCTCACAGAAGACACAATACTAGAGGATCATTTCTTAAAGATCATGTTGAAAAAGCTATCCCAAGTTCTAATTAAAATGTTTTTGTTGCAGGTTCATCTAAATCTAAAAATACAAAAGTTGTTGAATGTAAAGTTAAAAATAAGAGGTCCCCTCGTCCCATTCCACCCACGAGGACTTCCAGAAGAAAGTCTCTCAAAGAAGATATCAAGTCATTCAGATAAAATGAAGTGATCAATATTAAGGAGATGGATACCTTGAAGACAGATGAGAACACACAATGCTCTTTATCAGAACAAGCTATTTCCAAAAAAAGATAATCAGTAGGGAGTTAAGGATTCTACGATTTCTGTGCCTACTTGTCCAACACATCTAATGGTGGACTCTCAACAATCACCACTTCCCACTTTGAAATGGTTAGAAATTTCCATTAGCAGAAAAAGAAATGTCTTTCCAATAACACTACCTATCAAAGACATGGTAAGAAAATGTTTGGGTTCCTCAGAGAAACCAAAAAGGATCAGAATAGAGTCCAGGGTGGACATTGATGAAAAAATAGGGCACTGGTATGCTGAACATACAGTTCCCAAGACTGATAAGGAGCTCTCTGAAGCTACTACAGATGACTTCATAGTTGAGAAGATAGATCTTGGTTATGCAACCAGAGTGGCTAATGTGAAACATTTGAAAAATTCTACAAAAAAGATCATACATAGGTCTTTTAAGGATGAAAAGGATAAGAAAGAGTTGAAAGAAACAATAAAAAAGATGGCTGAATTTATTCAAGAAGTTCAAAACCCTAACCCTCTCCCTCTGAGTACAACTTCACAGTCATTTGATCCACATTCACGAGAGGTTAGGAAAACCCTAGACGTAATTCAAAAAAAACAAACTGATTGCGGTTGCCTACACTAAATGGATTCAAGCCATGATACATAAAGGAAGAAATTATATCAATTAGTTGATTAAGACTCACAGGGTTGTTATTTCAATTGTTGCAAAGATTCTAGTGGAATTATCAAAGTGGGAAAAAGAGAATAAAAATTGGCTAAAAGTGACAAATCAGCTTGATGAAATAGAGAAATATGGGGTAAGTAAATTCCTGACTGAGAAGCTTGTTCCAGGATTGGATGAAGATACTCTATACGTCTCCATGAAGACTATTGAATGGAGGAACTCCATTATTAATTTTGGTCATGATAAGACCACCTACCTATTAAGTGAATAAAAAGGGTTGATGGACACCATGCAAAAAGATCTCAAATGTTTGAATGTTTCACTTATAAAAGAAGATACTCAAAGTATCAAAGGAGCAAAGGAATTTCTACTGGAGTTTGAACGTGAGATTGCAGCAATCAGAGATACTAAAGATATTATCCCAGATGATTTCATGACCCTTGCCAATATGGAAGCGATGCTGGTAGTATGTACTGATCACCTCGAGGCACATATACAAAAAATTACCTAGGTCCACAAGGATAAGAAATTTCTGAAGCAAAGGGTAATTCACATTACCTTGCCACATCAGTCCACAATCACTAGTGTTGCAAAGGCGCATAAAGAATGGAGGAGCTCCCGCATTGCTAACAACTCATAGGACCAATCAAAGGGACCCAGTGCATCCACCACTCTGTGATCATGCTTCATAGATCATGGAGTAGTGGTAGTTTTTCTTAGTTTATGTTTTCTTTTAATTTGAGTAGTTTTGTAAAGACAGTTAAATACTGAATCCCGTAGAGTGTATCTTAGGATGTGAGTTCCTATTTTCGTAAGACTGATGGCTATTTATAGCGGGGATAATCTCTATTTGGAGGATGGTAATTTTGGTTAAGTAAAGGCAAGACTTAATATTTTTTAATATCTTTTAGTTAGTTTGTTAATCGAAAAAGAAACTTGGAAGTAGATTTTTGATATGAATGGAACAAAAATTTATGCTGTGAATATGTTGGTTTATATTAGCATATTGATCTCCATTGGGATATTTTTTGAATATTGTAAATCTATTTTCAAGAGGATTTTTCTGTAGCTTGCTTTAGCATAGTTTTATTTTCAGTAAGTTCTGAGATTGAATTCTGTGAGCTTCATTTAGTGTTGAAATATCTACCTTTCATTCAACTTTCATGACATGTTGATGTATGAGATGTTACACAAGCCTTATTCAATTTTTGGTTAAAAGTGTGTGTTTGTGAAAGCAATGTGTGATTGTCAGACTTCATTGAAAATGAAATAGGGAGCTTTACCTTAATTTAAAGAATTATAAATCTAAATATTATGATTCAACTGTTAGTTTTAGATTGTTGGTTTTCATGGGCTTAGAGCAAGTAATTGATAATTTATAGAAAGACAAATCTGTATGCTAATAGGCTTTTAGGTGGCTCTGGAAAACCACCGAGGTAATAAGGACTAAGGATAAATTCCCAAAATTTATTTGATGCGTGTTGGGAAGTAGGAGTGTATAGAGTCTTGTGTTTTGTGTGTTCAGTTAGGCTCTAAGTGTTTAAGACCTATAAAGTCAACATAGTTCAAAGTTTGACCAAGACTCCAAAATGGAGTGACATTTGTTATTTTTATGTTTGTAATTGTTTTAAGGTCTAATGGAATGATTTAGAGTTGAATGGAGCAAGTTAGGTTAATATAAAATGAAATGAGAAAAAGAGGTAAAAGTTGCTCATGATAACATTTCCTAAAAACTAGGAAAGGGCTTTAATGGTGTTCTAATCCTGACCTAGGGTTCAAAAAATGTGGCCATAGAATATATAATCCCAAAAAAACCCTAATATAAGGGTTGGAAGTGATATTGTATGGACTGTGTTTTGAAAAGCTAAGAATTGGATTGTGTTTTGTAATAGTGCCTTCATCCAGACCTTTAATGGATTGAAAGGATTGAATTAATGCATTGATCCTTCATTAATTTTTATTTAATTACTCTTTGTGGTTTTAGTTTGATAGGTTTGACATTTTTGTTACTCTTTTTTGTAAATTCTTTAGTTTCACTGGTTCATTGGTTTGTTTAGGGCCAGTCATATAAAAATGAGACCCACTTGAGGTCCCATGGTTGAAATTAAATGGCCACTTGGAATCAAGTAGAGGAATATGTAAGTAGCGTAAATATGCATTTTAGAGGTTGTGTGTGCTGGGGAGATAATTTTTCCATCAAGCCCTAGGTGAGTACATGGGTATTCTAGCTAGGAGTTTGAACAGAACAGAAGCGAGAGAGCTTGCTAGATGGATTGGTTTGAGCCAATAAATGGTGGAGTGGTGTAGGGGCATGTGTCCTTGATATGTGGATTCAATGAAAAGATCAGAGGAGGCATTAGAGAAACTAGTAAAAGAAAAGAAACTTGATTGGACTGCATGCCCTAAAAACCATTGAAAATAGGGGTTTGGTGAAAATCCAGTGTACGAACAACTTGAAGACCTAAGACCTATAAAATACTTGAGCCTAGGGTGGTATCAAATATTTTAGTTTCTAGGAGGCCTAATAGGGCTAAAAAGGCTAGAGGGCCTAAAACCAAGAAAACTTGGAACTCAATGGAAAAAAATTAGGAGAATCTATCAAAGTGGATCAAGATTAGTTGAAAGAGTCCTATGAATAGTCAGGATACCTATTCCAATTTCCAAGAATAGATTGGGAGAAGAATTGACTAAATTGAGCCTATGGGTGCATAGTTGGATTAAGAAGGACATGCAGAGAGCTTGAAGTTGGTGGAGAGCTCTAAGAGGAGTAGGGGACCATAGGAGTGTCCTCTGATCAGGTTAGAGATAGTTGCCTTAGGAAGACCAAAGAAAATATCTTGAAAAGAGCAAGAGTGCTCTTAGGACTTAGAGCTCCCCATCAATTAGGAGCTAGAAATATCTAAGTAGATAATAATTAATTTTGTCCACTTTATGAATGTATGCCATCTTGAGATAAATAGAAATCATAAGGAAAGTTCAATCTTCTATAAAAAAAAAAAGCATCAAACTAAAGATGTAGTTGGTGAATAGGAAGACCTTCCTAGGTCTTGCAGAGCCTAAAGTGTTGGGTAAGTTTAACCATAATTTGGTTCCTCCCATTTGTTGGCCAGGTCAATTGGAAGGTTCAAACATAGAATTTGGCTTACTCTTATAAGTTTCTAATATGTTGATTAGTAACCATCAAGTTGGCAAATCTGTTGGGAAGTTGAATAAGAAAAATTGTTCAATCCATAATATTTGGCATAAAATTAAACAAGTTAATAATGCCCCATCCGAGTTGAATAACCAAATAATTTGAGGCTCTGTTGGTTAGTTGAATAAGAAATAGTGTCAAGAATAATCTAAAAAAATTGGAATCAAATCAAACCATTTGAGATTTTCCCCATCTGAGTTACACAACCATAATATTGGAGAGTTTTATGGGGAGTTGAACACAAAAGGTATTTAGAATCTTTGGTTACATAAGAGAAGTGTACTCTGCTAGAGACAAGGACCTAGAAGGCCAGTATAACGTACTCATCATATAGAGGTGGCGACTGTGATAGATATATATAATTTAAAAATGGTATATGAATGAAAAAAAGGTTACTTGTGAATCCAAAATAACTAGTCAAAGACACTTGAGTTTGAAATTATCATAGTCTTAGTCTTGTATGTTTTGTAGGATTTCATTAAAAATAGGACATCCTATTAGGGATATAGAGTTATATAAAAAATATCACACTAGACAAAACAAAGGAAAATCAAAAGAGTAGGAGTACTAAGAAAACTTTAATGGGATTCAAAGGAGATAAAAAGTTTCCTAAAAAAGAGATTGACTAGTCTAGACACCAATTTGATTAAAATGGTTTCCCTATACTAGTTGAATTTTTTTTTACATAAAATGTAAAAAGGAGAGATGAGTTTAACTCATGAAAATTGAGCATTCAATAAAAGAACAAGAAAGAACCAATAGGAAGAACCTCAACATCAACCTGATAAGAAAAGAACCTTTAAAAATCATCCTAGTTTCAATACTCTAGGAAAATAAAGCAAAATTTCAAGAGAAGTTCACACAAATATTCTAGAAGAAGATGAACAAAAAGAGAATGTTAGGAAAATACAATATCATTTGCAAAATCTATATGATGCAGTACATAAATAAAAAATTAGAGAAGGGATTGCATTGGAATATCAATAAATGAATCTTATAGGTAGCTTATTTATACGAGGTACTCAAGGTGAAAAGGTAGATAATGAAAATGCTGCCCAACCATATCATAATTCTCAGGGATCTAGCAAAGATAGAAATACACATGCTAAGATACGAAGGAGGAAAACTAATTTTCTAGCTAGAAATAATTTACCTCCTAGAAATCAAAACAACTAGAACATCAATAGGGCTCATTTCAACCCTCTATATGATCCAAATAATATGCATCCTAGAGGCCCTCAATATAAATTTAACCCTCATAATAACTGTCAGTAGCAAGGTTAGCATTATGGAACACAACAATTTCATCCAAATGACCAATTATTTCTTCCACATCATCAACCCCAATATCAACATGATCCTTTCCAAAATCAAGAAAATAGTGCTAAGGGATAAAATTAGTATCAATATATCTCAAAAAACCAAGGACAATGACATAGACAAAATACATTTACAAGAGGACCTATGAGTGTTGACACATAAAAACAACTAGATTTCATTGGGATAGTAGGGTATCCTAGTGAAATAACAAATGAGTTAAGAAATGCTATCCCCAAGTTTAGTGGTAAAAATGCTAAAATAGGGGAAAACCATGTGAGACCATTTGAAAATACCATGGATAACTTTGATGTAAGGGATGAGGATATGTACATGAATCTCTTCATGCAATATTTGGCAGATGACACAATAGAGTGGCATTAAGGACTGCCAGATGTATCAATCAATGGTTGGTCAAAGTTTAGAAGTTTGTTTTTGGAAGAGTATGCAGATTAAAATCTTTCTACATTCACCTTGCATGAATTGAAAATTTTAAACACGGGTTATAATGAATTATTGGTAGATTTCAACAAGAGATTCCACAAATTACTAAATAAAGTTCCTAGACATACGAAACTAGTTGATTAGGTTTTTCTGTTATTTTACATGGATGCCTTTGAAAGTAAGAATTAATATGAGATTAGATCAATGAATCCAATCAAATTATATTATGAATGTAAAGAAATAATAAAAATAAAATATAACAAGAATGATGCTGGGAAAATTGGAAGAAGGGAAGATGGAAAATTGTTCAATCCTAAGGCTCTCAAACAAAATATGGAAGAGGACAAGTTGGAGAATTTTATGAACTCTCTAAAGGATTTAACACAAAAGGTTTCTAAGGTGGAGAAATGATAATTCCATATGAATGAGAGACCTAGGCTTCAAGTCATGCCATATAATACTACTTGGAAAGATAGGAAACTAGTTGAGCACACAAATAGGTCCAAAATTCCAGCAATGATACATAAAATCCACTAAGAAGGCAAGGGAACAATGGTTTTTAGAATTTAATTTGCCCCATTCTCCACAACAATGTGTCGTGGCCCAAAGCTTGCAAGGGAAGGGTCTGAATACAATGAATATAATTAGTAACACCTTTTGGAGATGATGATGATGATTATGATTCCTCAGAGGACAGATATGAATATTATGTTAATGCTCAAAAAGATCGATCATATCAGTCCCAAGAAGTATTATCAGATGGGAAAAATGAAACTTACATAAACCAATGGAGTATGCCTAAATTAAGAAGGCCTGGAGAATAAGAAATGCATTCCTTAATTATTGTAGTTATAGCCTAGGAAAGAAGTAATTACAATTTATGAAACAAGGTTGTAAATTCTAAACTAGGATAGCCTACATGACTATTTATAAAGGAGCAGGATCATGAGAAAAAGGAGCATGTCACTATAATAAATAAATAGTCTAATAATGATACAACTAAGTTGAAGTTTGATAACATTAACTAAGCCTAAAGGGAGTGAAATAATTGATAGAGTTGACTTGGTTAAGCCAGTATAGATTTCAAGTATGCCTTCTTTTGACATTGAAAGTGCCTTGACATAGATGAATGTATCTATCCCATTGCTCAAAATGATGAAATATCTAAAGTATAGGGAAAGTGTCATGAAACTCATATCTAGTGTCCCTAGCAATCAAGAAGGAAGACAAAAATAAGAAGCACACAAAGTAAATGGTGAGGAAGGTAGACTTGTACGAGAGGTTTATTTAGGTTCCACATTAACTAAAATTCCATCACAGGTTGATCGTTTTAACATCACATTACTAATAAACAATAGACTTGTAAGGGTAAAAGTATAAACCTAAGTCACACTTTTATAAAGAAAAAGGTCAACAACATGCAAAGTGTTAAAATTTAATGAGATAAAAGTGGTGTTTGTGTTTAGAATTTGAAAATGATGTAAACTAATGAAATGTGTAAAATTGGATGAATTTTATGGTTATAATTTTTTTTTTTAAATTGAATAAGAATTGACATAGTTTTTTTAATTTTTTAAGTCCATTTTTTAATTGCTAAAAAATGCTAAAAATTTAGGGTCTAGTTCCCACTGAAAAAATATGCAAGTAATCTTGGTTTCCTCTTATTTCAGAATATGTTTTAGATCACATGTATAGCTAGTGCACAAAAAAATAGATTGGTTTTCGGTATATATTTTGTCTGTTATAACTATTCAAAGTTGGAGTTACCCAAAATTAACAGTTTTTGTCTCTTGCCTAATGTGTCCTATCAAATCTACATGATTTAGAGGAAAAAAAAAATTCTTAAAGAGGACTCCCCTATAGTGTTAAATATAAGTTTTAAATTTGTCCGACATGATTTGCTATTTTTTTTTTCTTTTTTTGAACGAGCGTGTTCTCAAATGTTAAAATACCTACTTGCAATTTTTTCAACTTATAATATATTATATTTAATCAAAACACTATAAAAATTATATGGCCATAATCTTGACTCTGAGCTCTACAAAAGGGTTTTTACAGATTTTTAAAAAAATTGATTTTTGATGGATAATTTAGCTCCAAAACTACCAACTACTTCAATTCTCCATTTTTTGTACATTTGGCTGCCACATGGGATGCCACATAGGTATGTTCAGCCAAAACTGTTTCATTCAAAAATAAGGCCGAACAAACATGGTCACATGGATGACCACGACCCTCAAAGCTCATATATTAAACAGTTTATTTTTTAATTAAAAATACAAAACAATGATTTATTGCGACTTAAAATTTTTTTTTTTAATAAAAACATTTTTAAAGATTTTTAAAGCTGTATGTTTGGCATTAAAGAGAAACTATGAATTAACATTATCAAGGAGGTTTTTTTTATTTAAAATTTTATTTCTTATTTTATTTTTATTTTTAATCTTTTTGTGTTTTTAATTAAAGGATTGTTCAATATTGAATTATGAACTTATCAATATTATTTTTGAATTTTTTTTATCAAGGGTATATGGTTTTGTGTATGCAGGTGAATTGAAGCCCTCAATTTGAACAATTTGTGAAATGGGGAATAAAAGGAATATAACAAGAAAATATGATCGAATAAGGGATCAAAAAATGAAAGTTCATACAAAACATAATGAAGATGAACCTGTTGAAATTTAGGAAGAACCTATTGATGTTCAAGAAGATGCAATTCAAGTAGGGGAACAAATTGGTAGTTCTGGAGGTGGAAATATATCATTTTGCATGGACAATTTGATGGAGATGAATTATGATTCACTTTTCTGTCAAATTTCATCTGAAGAAATGGTATCTGAAGCACAATAAAATTTCATTGCAAAAAAATTTGGGATGAATATTTTAAAAATTAAAGTATGGTTGGAAAAGCACAACTATTTGCTAGGTTATTCAGGAAAAAGAAATGACTCTTATTTTGGAGTTATTAGGTGCTGATTAGAAGCAAATCTTAGGAGATAGTGTAAATTGAACAATAGTTAAAAATTTGCAAGATGCATTGAATGACATTAACAACTCAAGTTGAGGAGTCAATTTAAGTGCTATATGTAGAACATTAATGAATAAGTTATTTAGTAGGAGGCTAACATAGAGGAAACAAGTACATGCAATTTCAGATTTACCGAATGTATCTAGAAGAATTGTTGAAAGATATATTTGAAGGAGAAATATGTTAGATGAAAACATTCAAGATACTTGGGTTAATATTTGTAGACTTCCTCGAATAGAAAAAATTTATGAAGATGTAAAAAGAGAGGTCATTGAATATTTGACCACTCACTCTCGTGTTTCTTCTAATAGAAGGGATACTATACAGATGAAATACGCAGAGACCGGTATGAAAACTGCACATCCAAAACGTCTTATAGATACAACACAAAGTGAATTTTTTGAAGCATTCAAGAAAGAATTTTTAGTTGTGAAAATATGTCAAAGAATGTTTGAGAGGTTGTGCCCTTGGTTTGTACACATAAAAAAGGTACGTGAAACTTGATGTTTCCAAAATAATGTTGAGTTTCATCTATCTTCACAATCATTTAAAAAGGTTTTAGGAGTACTTAATTAAAAAATGGTCATCCCTAGAAGTACGCAAAAAATTGTGAAGTCTATTTTATGTGATAAATTAGGAGATTTAGGTGAGTTCAAAGTACAATGTATAAATAGTGCATGCAATGATTGTGGGGATTTACATACATTTTCATTGCAAATTGATAATATTAATGTTCAACGCAAGTTCTGTGGAATATATTTGAATATGAGACATATCAAACTAAGACTAGAGATGAATCCAAAAAATTATATTAAAGGAGATTGAATTTCCCTAGCTTGAGTTTATAACAAGGTTCTATACTAGAAATTATCCAAATATCCAGCATTGTCATGGTGCACAATGGAAAGCTAAACAATGTCGTGATTCTAAAGATTGTTTTCCACCTAGTTGTATTATTTTCATTGTAGATTTCTCTGAGAACTATACATTCTCCCCTCAATCAGAGCTTCAAGATCAATATCATCATTCTGAGCAAGTTGCAATATTTTTGTAAGTAACCTATAGACACACAAAATTTGATTTGGATGAGGTAGAAAGTACCAATCCAAATGAACACATTATCATCAAGGAGGTTAATTTCTATATCAGCGATGACAAGGTTCATGATAGGATCTATGTGGCTCATTGTTTTGCAACGTATTTTGAAGATATTGTGAATCGTGTGATAAAGGATTCACAACACTGGATTTGGTCTTATGGTTGTGTAGGTACATGTAAGTACTTCAATTCATTTTCATTCTCATTTATTAGTTGTTAAATTATTAAATGATTACACATGTATGTATGCATACAAAAACTTAATCTTGTAGGATAATTTAATTCTTCAAAAGCCTTTAATTGGCTAGCTACGCAACCTACTAGATGTAATGTTAAGTTTCTTTGGAACTTTTTTTAAAGTGGATATGGAAAAGGAGAGAACGATGGAGTAGGAGCATATGTGAAGCGTGCACTTCTCTAACATGAACTTGTAGGTACAAATGGTGTGAACAATAGTAATAATAATAATAATAATAATAATAATAATAATAATATAGTTTCAGCTTAGATCATTTTTCTTTAAATTGATAGTTTAGAAATTTACAGGTAACATGATAGAGAATTCAAAGAAAATTGTTGAATGGTCTCAAAGTTATTTTTCTAGTTGGGACACCAAATAAAATAAATATTATATTTGGAAAGTGAAAGGTAATTTATATTTTGTTGGAAAATTCTAAATTAAAATTTAATTTTTTGTTCATGTGTGTTATCATAATTGTTGATCTAAAATTGTGCAAATTTCATTTCATATTTGTAATAGATATAGACCGGTCTAGTCCTTACAATTGTCAAATAATTATTCGTATTAGAAGTTTACATAAATTGATGAGTAGAGGAAAAAACAAGCCTCTATTGATTCAAGTAAGAGAAAAATCATGTTTCTATGCTGACTGTGTTGAGGACAATCCAATGAGTCAATGTGAGAACATTATAAATGGATATGTTTCACGATGGGATATGAAGGAGTTAATTAGAATGCCTTCTTATGAAGATGATGACATTGACATAAACATTCATGATCCTATATATTCAGCTGATCATGAGCGTGTTTCTGATTTAGTTGTTATAGGTGCATGCACATACATGTTATGTTATTTAATTTTAATTTATTGTGCAAGTGATGTTCAAACTATATTAGTTACTTTTGATTTGAATTTAATAGAGTATGGATTTGTATAGGTGATATTTTTGTTGTAGTTGTAGATCTTGACAATGCTGAGAGTGTAGATTATTATCTACTAAGATGCACAAAAGAAAAATACAAGCTACTAGAAGAAATTGTAGATGGTGATGGAAAGTCATATCCAACTAGTTTAGTTGTTATTTAAGGAATCTATTATCAACATATAAAGATAGACAAAAATGGTTTTCAATTTAGTGAATATATTTCTGGCCAAAATGTTCTACATTACAGTCACTTGGTTATAGAAAAAAAGTTGCAATTTGAGACATTACAAAAAAGAGGACGTGACAATCAAAAGTGGACGTTTCCTATTAAAGAACATGAAAAACTGTTGGAGATAATAAAAGAAAGAGAGGTTCCATAATATATGTACTAGGAGCTTTAGGATAAACTTCTTTTTGTAGCTCTTGTACTTTCATTTTTGAACTCTACAGTTTTAACTCTTATTTAATGTATGGGATATTGGATATATGCTATTGAGCTCTACAGTTTGAACTCTATAGTTAGGCATGCTTGATAAACTACGTATTCTTTTATAAAGTATGTTTTGATGGTTCTATGGTTTCAATATATAGATTTTATGTATGTTGTTACATGTACATGTGCTTCAAGATGGTTCAATGATTTTTATATATAGCTATGTATACTCTGATATATGATTTTATGTATGTTGATATGTGTATGTTTTTTTATGTATGTTATCATGTGCATGCTTTGATGTGTATGCTTTGATGCATTTTTATGGTTCATTGGTTTTAATATATATGGTAGGTGCTTTGATGTATGACCTCCCCTTAGGACCTCCCCTTAAGACATCATCTTTAAATTATTTTAAATTACTTACATGAAATTATTTAGATTACTTAATTGTATTTTAAAATGGGTTGAGCTTTTAATATATATGTTATGTGCATGCTTTTATGTATGTTCTTTGATGCATGACCTCCCCTTAAGAAATCCTCTTTTAAATTACTTTATATTACTTACATGACATTATTTAGCTTACTTAATTATATTTTAAAATGGTTCGAGGTTTTAATATATATGTTATGTGCATGCTTTGATGTATGACCACCCCTTAAGACATCCCCTTAAGACCTCCCTAATGCAGGGGCATCATATGCTCATCATAGGTATCTTGGAGATCTAGGGCATTCCAGTGGACATGGAGCATCTCATAAGGTCAATTGGTCGATTCTACAACCAATTATGGCATTTGCAAGCACAAAAAGTTATAAGTTTGTATGATGTTTTGATTAATTCCAATGTTGACAAGATGTAATTGATCCATGGAATAGGATCTAGAGGTTGTATAGGGTAGAGAAGTCATTTTTAGGGTCTAGTATGAAGTTATAATAATATCAAATCATTTCACAAGTTAAAACATTCAATAAGTCCTTTAAAATATAGTTTATTACTTTAGAAAATTCAAATTTTGAATACAAACGGTTATTTGGCATTTTGGAGGGAAACTCCATAGTTTAAATTTTATAAAGGAACAGAAAATGTAATAAGTTGGAGTCACTTGGGAGGAATGTTAACTACCTCCTGGAGTCATAAATATGCCATGGTCCGGCCTGTACCTCATGATTGTACAGACTATTTCTCAAAAACTGAATAAAAGTGCTTTGTTTTAATAGAAATTGGCAGGAATTTCGAGTTTCTTGTTCATCTTTTGCAATGGGATACATTATATGGTTTTTGTAGACATGTTCTAATGTAAAGGTCCAAGATTTGAATCCAAATTTGTAAGTGGTTTGTTCAAATTCATTGAGTGCTGACTGTTACAGACAGTTTATTGACAGTTTTGAAGTTTCTTTTAAATAATCATGACCATTCTCTGAAATGTCTTCTATTTCTTCATAGAATGGTATTTCTCTAACATGTATAAGTATTTCTAATCCATTAATGATCATCTAACTACTATAAATGGTGGCCACCAAGCATTTAAAAGGTGAAGATAAGAGG
>MU224049.1:3537021-3571091 GCA_018584345.1 Thuja plicata | reverse complement strand
TGAAACCTCCTAGAGTTGACTATTTGTGGATTTTTCCTATCAGGACCTAGAAGGGTCACTTGGAACACTTCTACACTATTGCTCATTTTGGGTTGTTTCTTGGTTCACCACCCTTTCCTCTGCATCACTCCCCTTAACACACCCCCTTTTAAATTACTTTAAATTACTTACATTATATTATTTATATTACTTTATTTTAATTTAAAATTATTTGAGGTTTTAATATATATGGTATGTGCATGCTTTGATGTGTATGCTTTGTTGTATGACCTCCCCTTAAGACATCCCCTTTTAAATTAATTTAAATTACATACATGAGATTATTTGGATTTCTTAATTATATTTTATAATGGTAGATTATGAAATTCTTTAGATTACTTACATTGCATTATTCTATTTAATGAACAAATGAACATTCATAAGATTAAGGTTGTACATGAAATAACATTTAATGTATACATAACATGTATAAAAATAAATCAAATAAAACACTGACATATAGCATGCATACATATATGAAATGACTAAAATGAACATATATATACGTAATGTCTAAAATATGAAATAACACATGAACATATAACATGCACATATATATGAAATGACTAAAATTAACATGTATATATGTAAGGTATAAAATATGAAATAACACACCAACATATAACATGTACATATATGTCTTAAATAACATGTATATATGAAATCTATATGAAATGTCTAGAATAGATGTGTCTGAAATAACATGTACATATTGAAATTCTATAATAAATGTGTCACGTGAAATATCTCAAATAGAATTTGTGCTCAACTAGGACCATAAATTGATCTGTGACCTGATGATGGTCCACCTCCTGTTGATCTCTGTGTGCAATAAAATAAATATATGTCTCATGCATACACACATGTACAATAAATTAAATACTTATTATCATAGAAAAATAATGTTTAAACAAATGTCTAAATTTACCTGTCTGTCATGATGCATAGGATTACTAGGAGTCTGTAAATCTCCATATGGTGCCATACTATCTAGAATACCCTAAAGAACATATATATATATATATATATATATATATATATATATATATATATATATATANAAAATATATATATATATATATATATATATATATATATATATATATATATATATCAAAACTTTAATTCAAAATTATTTATGTACATGTGTAATTTTTGTAAATAAATCAAAATTTAAATAATATATACCTTAGCAGTGTGTAATGCTCTCCTGATAGCGCTAAAATCTTAATCATATAAGGACACTTCACTGGGATCAATCTCGTCATGTAAGGACACCTCTGCGGGATAAATTTGGTCATTTCAAGTAAGAAAGGTGGTAGAAAGTTGAGGAGATAGACGTGATGAAGACCACTAAGTAGACTAGTGATGTGCATCCTCATCAACTGCATTCTACAGAGGAGTTGTAGGTGGTGCAGGAATATCCTCCTATCTCTCTACACCCTCAGAACCTGATCCAGTAGATCTATTAAGAATGGTGGGTATAAATAATGGGACCTCCCTGAGAGGAACTCTATCGATAATATATAAAGCTTGATATACTCAAATTAGATCACTAGATAAACATACGCCCATACAATGTAACTAGTCCAAATATAATATGGCTGCAACCTCTATGGGAGATTGTATGTCTACTATCCGGTATGGATCATCACTAGAGGATGCATCTTGTGCACGTGGATGAATTCTAGAATAGGAACACAACATGTATCTCCCCAAACGATCAGCTAACATCTCCTAAACCTATGTCACAATACTCACAATCCTAGAAAATACATCCTACATGATCATGTCATCTGGTACACTCTTTCCTGCAGCAGCCATTTCCAAAAAAATTGGTATCACCAAAAGGTTTGGACCCACCTTTTTCTTGCTTATTATCAGGCACTAGGGTATTAGGCCCTCTAAATCTATCATATAATCTCCCCCTACCCTATCCAACATGACCAGGAAAATCAGTATAATCAACATCGTGGTGCAAATGAAATTCTGCAAATAAGTGTTTGTAGAAATATAGTTGAAGCTCATCCTTCTAGGGCCACCTATGATTAATAGCTAACCATTGAGGATATATAAATGGTGCAACAAGGTAATACTCGCATCTAGTATTCATATAACCTCTCACCTCATATTTTTCCTGTAATGAGGAAACATGGTCTTCACCATAGCGGTGGAAACCTCTAAGTCAACCTGCCTATACTTCAGACCTCCAGTAACGATGTGGGAGAGAGAAGTATAGAATGTATCAATAGAAATTATATCATAAGGGTTATATGAGTGAACTATGTAAATCATTTGAACTAGGTACTCTCTAATAATATTCACCCTATCCCTATTAGGAAGAGTGGTGGATGACTAAAACCTCTGATAGAGAACCTCTATAGCTCATCTCAATCTAGCTATGGTACTAGTGAATATCTCCTCCCTGTCCTCTCTAGAATAAATAGCTCTACATTAAGAGTGGTCACTACCACCCCCTGAACACTAGCCTCTCCTGAATCTGTAGGTGATATCCCTCTAGTTGATGCCATGTGATAGAAAAAATAGATATATACTCGAAAGTATAAATAGGAATATATATAGATCTATGCACATGTACTTGGTCCAATTCTAATTTACTTTCATATTGAAACACATGAGTTACAAATAAATAAAAGAAAACATAAATACATATACATTTGAAAGAAAAATTTATTTAAAATCATATGTACATGTACATATTTTCTAATGAAAATAGGTTTTGAGTTATCGTTCAATTTTGTATAGGTTTACAACTAGCCTAGTTTAATGTAGATTGATATCTCATGTTTAGGTTTAGAGATCAATTTGGTTTATTTATCAATTAGGTTTAGGGTTAATTATTTTGTGGTTAGGATTCATGTTAGTTTCTAGTGATCCTTTCATGTTTAGGCTTAGAGATCAACTTGGTTTATTTCTCAATTATGTTTAGGGTTAATTTGTTTGTGGTTAGGATTCATGCTGGTTTCTAGTGTTCTATGGTTTATGTTGGCTAAGGTTCCAGTTTTATGTTTCTTTCATGTTAGGGTTCATGTGTTGGTTTTATGTAAGGGTTCATGTTGGTTTCTAGCACGTTAGGGTTTATGTTCGTTCATGTTCCAGTTTCATGTTGGTTTCTTGTTAGGGTTCATATTGGTTTTATGTTACAATTATGTTGGTTTGTAGCACATTAGGGTTTATGTTGGTTCATGTTCTAGTTTCATGTTGGTTTCATGTTAGGGTTTATTTCTCAATTGGGTTTAGGAATATAATTTAAAATTAGGTTTACATGGTTAGGGTTCATGTTTGTTTAGTGTTAGGGTTTATGTTGGTTCATGTTCTAGTTTCATGTTAGTTTCTAGTTGATGCCTTGTCATGATAGATAAAATAAATAAATAAAAACACAAATACATATGTTCAAAATAAAAATGATTTAGTGTTAGGGTCTATGTTGATTCATCTTTTATTTTCATGTTAGGGTTCAATATGGTTAAAGTGTTAGATTTTGTAGACGCTTTGAGTTACAACTCTAGCCTATGTTTACAACTAGCCTAGTTTAATGTATGATTCTAATGTAACATTTTTCTAATGTTTACAATGTTATGTTTAATATGTATGGTAATGTTTTTCTAATATTTTGTAACATTTTTCTAATGTTTTGTAATTTTTTTCTAATGTTTTGTAATATTTTTGATTAGGGTAAATGTAGGTTTTTAAGGGGCTTCAAAACCCTTTACAAGAAGATTTTTAGTGGGAATCTGAAACCCATCAGAGAAGAAACTCTGATTAAGAATTTAGATTTTAAACCACCAGAATAGGGATAGAAAACAACCAGCAACTAACCAAGAGGAGACACTAAAACCCTGGTTGTCCAAAGAATAGGAAAAATCCTCACACCGTTAATTTAACTGGAGTTCTAAAACTCCCCATACAAATATCCAAGGTTTTTTCATGGAACCCAAAACCAACAAGACCAACACCAAAATGGAACAATGTCCCAAACCCAGCCATTAGCCCTAAAAAAAAACAACCATCATCTAGGATGGGCCCTTGAAAACTATCAGCATCCACCTACAAGCACCAACCAGCCACACACAATAGACAAAGAAAAAATAAATAAAGGGGAAGTAATATGTCTAAACCCTTCTTGCACCAAAGGAATACCTCCAACACTATTTTGGCATCTCATCACAACCCACAAATCTTGAAAAACACCAACCCCTAGCCACTTTGAGCTTTCCATCATGTGGTTACATGAAGGAGGAGACCACACTCTACTACCAACAAACTCTTCCCAGCAACCGCAAACCACCTTAATAAGCTGGGCCTTCACCTCAATAGGAAGAGGGGGAGAAGAGAACTAAACTATAGAAAGGCTCCACTGCCATGAAGCCAGATGATAAGAACCAACCTCAATAGGGGTATACTCCACCTCGATAGGAGAATAGTATAGAGGAAATAAGTCACAAAGGGAACCATCCCTACAAAATATAGCTTCCAAAAACATGCAATAAATAAAGACAGCCGAAATCAACACCATGCAACCGAAAAAGAAGCAGTCAAACTAAAAAGGTTTTAGGAATTCATGAGTACATTTATAGTAAGGAATAGCACCCATAACAACCTTCCAACCTCCAGGACCATAAAACAACCTACTGATCATAACTGAGCTTCTTAAAAGAAGAAGCCCCTTATTTGTAAATCTTCCCTCTACGCCAAGAGGAAGGCCTCTGCAAGGTCGAGAGCTAGAGAAGCCAGAAGTGTATAGGCTTGAACTCTCCATAGCCTTGGTAGTCAGATTGGATCCATCCAAAGAAATGATCCCATGGAGCACAAACCTCAAAATATAAGAGAAGGCACAATGGTTGTCCCCAGAAACCCATCCCCTAGAAGTGTTGGAATTGACCGCCCTCTCAACACTTATGGGCTTCCAACGTACATCTCCTCCATTGTTCCCTCTGTGAGGAAACATGGAGCTCTCCTTCCCTAAGGGTTGAAACATGGTCCAATGCAAACCCCTAACACCGTAAAAAATCATGTAGGCAAAAAATGCATCTGCCCCACCAACGCAAGCATCAAAATACCTCATCAATCAACCTTGTCATTCCCTTCTCCCTCATCATATTCTCCCTCTTCCCCTACGTCACCTGCAGATTCCCTGCCTCCCACACCTATAGATCCCTCTCCTCTCGTGCCTAATGAAACCCTAGTGCCTTTAGCGCTACCTCCGCTCTGATCGATCATTACTTTCAACAATTCTAATGTTTTGTAATGTTTTTCTAATGTTGTGTAACATTTTCCTAATTTTTTTAAATAGATGTAATAAAAATCAATTAACTAACTAACTAACTAACTAACATATGTTTTAACTGGAAGAAAAAGTAAATCTACATAAAACCATTTTTTTTTTTTATAAAATTGAAAATAACAAAATTAAAACAAAAAAAATTAAATAATACAATAACTACATTAATCTAACAAAAAAACTTAAAAACATTAAAAAAACATTTAAAAAAAAACCTACCTATCTTCAGCTGAAGATCACCGACCCTACTCCATAAATCTCTGAAGATGTCAAGTCAAAATGAGCTGCTTGGGAAAAATTTTAGGGTATATATAGTTTTTAAGGGTTTCGGCCAAAATGGTTTCGACTGGAACACATTTGACACATGGACGCCACATGGTGTCACATGTGCAGCATGTATGTCTAGCAAAATTTTTTTTGGCTAGAACTACAAAAAATGTCCTCTAGTGCGACACAGCTTCGTACTTTAACCCCTAAAGTATTACATGGTATATTTTGGAGCGAATATAAACATAATTCCATTTGAGGTCATGAAGGAACTTGGGATGTGGGTTGATACAATATATGGTATATTTTATCTTGTGGAAAATATATTAGTCGCAATTGTTAGCATCATGAAGGACGTAGAATTCAAGATAGCTGCCTATCCAGATGCTACTTATAAAATATATATCATTGTTGTTGATATAGGTCTGAACTATGGAATTCTACTATATAGGCAATGGACAAGTCTAGTTGGGGTTCATTTTCACTTAGATCTTTCATATACTACAATACTAGTGAATGGAAAAGAAATTGAGGTCAATGGGGAACTAAGATCATCTTACATCATTGAAGATATAGACCCTAATCAAATGACTCACTCTTGTGATATAAACTTGGGAAAGTTCATAGTTCAATTAATAAAACCAGAACTAAAGAACATTGAATTAATGAGCATTCATGTTAAAAAGAGCCAAGATGAAGTATTGCAAATGTATTTTGATGGAGCTTTTAGTAGAGAGGGAAATGGAGTAGGAGAAGTGTTCATTTAACTTGATGAGAAGATATTTAAATACCCCTTTTAGTTTGAGTGCACCATTAATGTAGTAGAATATGAAGCCCTCATATTAGGGTTAAACTTGAAATTCAAACATGGGATCAATCTACTTAGTGTGCAAAGAGATACAAAATTGGTTATTTCACAAATAGGATCCAGATAAAAAAATGATGTAACATTGAGTGACATATCACAAGTTGAGGTCAAAACTAAACCTTTTGTTACTAACAATATCTAGAATTGGAAAGCCTTTGAGGATAATGATGACTTGTATAAATTCTTACATTGTGTTTATTAGTATGATTCACACAAAATAAATTTTAATGCACATGTTGAAGAAATTAATGGAAAAGAGACATTGTTTAGAAAGAAGGTAGTTCAAATGAAAACAAATAAAACTCCCAAGGGACTAGAAGCGTTCGAAAGAGTATTTGAAAAAGATAGCAAGATTGATATGAAAAAAAAATACCAGTCAAGGAGGAATATGTTGAAAAGGTAACCTTAGGAACAATCAATTCACCCAACGATGTGTACATTGGAAAAATGCTCACCCCAAAGATAAGGGAAAATTTAATAGATTTGTTAAGAGAATACAAAAATGTATTTTCTTGGTCCTATGATGAACTAAAGTATTATAGGGAAGGTTCATTTTAGCATGATATCCCCTTGAATCCTGATGCTAAACCTTTTAGACAGAGGCAAAGGTGAATAAATACTACTTTAGCTCCTAAGATGCAGAATGAACTCATGAAGTTAAGATATTGGGGAATAATCAAGACCATTAGGTATTCAACTAGGGTATCATACTTGGTACCAATGAGAAAAAAAAAAGAATGGAGATGTTTAGTTATGTGTATACTTCAGAAACTTAAACATCTCTTCCTTGAAAGATAAATATGCACTCCCAAACATGGAAGTTGCATTGTAGAAGGTAACTTGATGTGAATTTATATTTATGATGGATGGTATCTAAGGATATAACAAGTTCAACATGAAGGAGTTAGAGAAATATAGAGAAAACTTCACTACGCCTTTGGGCACATATGTTAATGTGAGAATACCTTTTGGTTTAACCAGTGTTGGAGCCACTTTCCAAAGAGGTAAGGATGTAGCATTTGTTTAATTTATATATTTCATAATGGTGGTGTATCAAGATGATATCATTTCATATTCTAAGAGGGTAGAAGATTATTATAGCCATTTGGAAAAAATATTCTTAAAAGCACTTAAGTATGGGATATCACTGAATCCAAAAAACTGCCACTTTTTTGTGATAGAAGGGAAGTTGTTGGGGCATATAATTTCCAAAGAAGAGGTAATATTAGATCCTTAGAGATTTGGTACCATTATCAAATTTCCCATCCATAGAAAAGTAAAAGCAATTCAATCTTTTTTGGGGAAACTCATCTTTGTGAGAAGATTCATCTCAAACTTTGCAGAGATTATCAAACGAGTTTATAAGATGTTGAAGAAGGATGAAAATTTGGATTGGACATCTGAGGCCCTTGATTCTTTTGTTGATATCAAGTGAAAAATTAAGGAATTTCTTGTGTTCAAGTCTCTTGATTTTTCTAAGCCATTTTAGATTTTCACTTTTCTTCTTTTCATACAATTGTTTCTGTCATGCTGGAGAAGAATAAGAAAGGATTTGAGCATCCAATTCCATTTTTAAGAAAATCCCTACAAGATGCTTCATTAAAATATGATAGACCAATGAGAAGTAGGCATATTCACTAGTCAAATTAGTGAATTCATTCATACCATACTTAGTTAGAGCAACAATGGTGGCTTATTTCCCAAATATAGTTGTAAATGATATTTTTAGACAA
Organism: Thuja plicata; assembly: GCA_018584345.1. Taxonomy (NCBI): domain Eukaryota; kingdom Viridiplantae; phylum Streptophyta; class Pinopsida; order Cupressales; family Cupressaceae; genus Thuja; species Thuja plicata. Next base: position 3,562,882 of record MU224049.1, on the reverse strand, counting down.
TTAGAAGTAACATGAAGAAGATGTCAATGGATAAACCAATCTTGAGAGTTTAATATTAATATTTAAATCACAAGGCTTGTGAGAGACCAAGGGTTGGCTAAATTAATAGAAGAGTATAAGTTATAAGCTACTAAAGTCAATAATGCCAAGCTGGATGATGTTTTCTTTGGTATTGAGAAAACTCCTTGGTACCAAAATATAGTTTATTACTTGAAACATATGAAATGTGCCAATGATCGAACTGAAAAATCATAAGAGATCATTAAAGGTGCAAGTAGCTAAGTATGTCTTTATTGAGGGAGATTTGTATTGGAAGAATTGAGATGGTGTGCTACTGTTTTGTCTGGATGAGTATCAATATGAAAAGGTACTAAAATAAATGCATGATGATATGTGTGGTGGATATTTTTACATAAAGATTGACTTCTAGAATACTCAAGGCAGGTTATTATTGGCCATGTATTTTCAAGGATGCTTTTACTTATGTTAGGAAGTGTGAAGCCTATTAGAAGGATTTAGGAAAATTAGAGTACCAAGGAGCACATGGGGGATTCACTTAGTAAGCCTAAATAATAGCAGGTGCATTCGTTCATACTAAAGAATCCACCCTTTTTTCAAAAATATTGCCCAAAACTTATTTTTTGTCACCCCCTCCAATACCCACACAATACTATAGGAAATAGGAAGCAAGAAACTAAGAGGTTTGGGAGGGTGAATAAAATACTACCAAAATACTTAAACTTTAAAACCTAAAAAATTCAAGCATAAAAGCCTTAATGAGATAAAATATTATTACTAATTTGAAAAATGCAAAGCATGTAAACACAAATTAGAAAACATCAACACCACATAACACAAATATTTTTTTGTGAAAACCCAAAATAGGGTGAAAACCACAATGGGGGTGATACCCAAAATAACGTTGATACCTTGTTAGAAGTACAACTTATTACAATATGAAAAATGAACTTGCAATTAGGTACACTTTGTAGAGTTCAGTACTCAAATCACCTTGGGAACCCACCCTAAGAAAGTAACATTGACTTAATATTACAATCAAGAAGTCTCACAGACTTACAAACACTTCTCAGAAACCAATCTAATAATTCATCAACTGTATAGTGACATCTCACTATGCCTCTGTCAATTCCTTTTCAATATAGTGAGATCCCTTCCTACAATTATTTTTGCCACATTAAAGAAAATCAATTCACTAGTCAATAGATATATAAAAATGCTTCACTATAAAACACTTTCTTCAGAGATCCCAAAAATATTTGCACATACACATGATACATCAATCAAACCCTAATTAACCATATTTCTCAAGAACTAGCTTGGTAAATACCTAATCCCTAATCGTCCTTCACTCAGTGCAAAAATCAACCATCAAGATCTCTCAAAAATTTCCAAAAATCCCTTAGATTCATCAATAACATCTTCAGATTGTGATCATAACACTAAAATGTTTTACCGATCTCTTATAAATCCTTTTATAATATTTCCTTATCATGTCGGATAAGATCACAAAAACATAACTTTGATTCATTGAATTGGACACCTTGATAAATTTAAACTTCCAACTCATCAGGAACCTAATCCTAGATCATCCTAAGGCATCATTAAGCTCAAAAAAAAATACAAATCCATTGCACACATCAAATCTACTAGCATCTTATGATAAACTGTCAAGAACAGTACCATCCTCCACTAAAATACTTGTAACTGCCTTGTGGATCATCAGAATCACAAAGCCTTTGAATAGTAGACACATTTATATATTGTTAACACATTACTAGCTATGCAACCAAAGTTATCATCTATAGCACTTGCACGTTAAAGCAATCTCTGCAACTCAGTACCTCTGTAACACTAGCAATTAAAAAAATAACCAGTCTTCATCTGCGACACTATAACTTAATCAAATCATCATGTCAGAAACTCAAATTTGACATGGAGTATGTAGATAACCTCTAAATCATCCCATAAGGTGCAAAAATCCTCATCTTTAGTAATGTGCTACATCCATTCATTTGAACATTCTTTGTTACTCGTAGAACTGCATATCTATCAACCAGACTTTATAACAAATATCAAAACCATCTAATCTTCATACTAGACATCCAAATAGCATAGTATACATCAAAAACATCATATTAGACATATTGACATCAATAAAAATACCCCAACTTGGAAAAAATCTCCCTCATTGGCATTCATGGCAACATGTGATGGGAAAAATAATAAAACATAGTAACGCAAACAAAAACCAAGAAAACAACCAAAAATATCCACAATACATTATTATCTTTCAGAGTCTCTATAAATATTCTCTACTTCGTCATCTCTTCTCTATCTCTTCTCCGACTTAGAACATGCTCTCCTTTGTTTTAATGAGATTATATACGATTTTCTCAATCATTTTCTCCCCCTTGGATGTAAACCAATCTTCTTGACAAAACTTATTTCTTATGTGCATGTATATATGAACTTGATTCTCTCATCGGATCCACTCTTTCTTATCTTACCTTCTGATCTCTTCCTCTGTAAACTGTTATGATCTAAAAACTCTGATCTGATCTTTATTGTTTTTCACTTCTTCTCTCCCACTTTGACATCAATGAAAAAGGTGTATAATCTATACTTATACAAAGTTGTCTTTGTTGTAAAAATATCTACTTCCTTTTCCTTCTCTTCTTCTACTACCTTTTCAAGATCATCTTTCCTTCTGACACATACATCTATGAGCCACTAAACACATCCAACCATTGATCTAAGACTAAAGACTTAACTCACTGATTCCTGCAATTCCTTGTCGCTCTCTTCAAATACTCAACTTCAGATAAATCTTTTATTTCTTTACCATTCTTACTAATCCCCTTGAGTAGTACCCCCTATACAAAAATATAGGTGTAATACTTATCTTTGAATCATACTGGACTAATGTGATCCTCGACATCTTAGTTTTCATCAAAATAGGTAACCCCTAACTTTCCTCTGAGATACTCAAAAGTGTCCTTAGACATTTCCTTTACAAATACCTCTTCTACATGTTCCTTTCTAGGAACATACTCCAACCTCGCCTCTTTTTCATTCACCTTCTCTCTTATAATATTATACTTGATTGATGTTTTCTTTGTCTAGGAAAGTTGTATTGGATTCCTAGAAATATTAATGGCACTTGAATTATCATAGTAAATCACAATAGGCTCATAAAAGATTATGCAAATATTAGATAAAATCTTCTTCATCCAAATGATTTGAGTGGAATTACCAGTAGCTGTTCAATGTATTCTACCTCTGTAGTAGATATGGAAATTGATTTCTTCTTTTTTTCATCCACAAGATCAATTTTCTAGCTAAAAAGAATCTATCGTGCCACTTGTGCTCTTCGTTTCATCACCATCACCTTCCTTGTAGGTATTTGTATATGCACATATAGTGAAATCATAATCCTTAGGATACCACATTCCAAAGTCTATGGTCCTTTTTAGGTATATAAATATCCTTTTTACCACAACTTCATGATTGCGTCTAGGATCAACTTGAAATCTTGCAACAAGACATAGTTCATTCATGATATTAGGTCTTGTATGAGTTAAATATATCATTCCACCAACCATTGATCGATACCTTGACTGATTAACATTAGGGGACTCCTCATCTCTTGATAACTTTCATCCTACCACCATTGGTGTTCCCACAAGTTTTGATTCATCCAACCCTAAACTTCTCAGCAACTCCCTCACATACTTAGCTTGAGTCAGGAAAATTCCATTGTCATATTGAATAAATTATAGGCCTAGAAAGAATTTCGTTTACCCTGTCATGGAAATTTAAAACTCATTCCACATCGCTAATGAAAAATCTTTACTTAACTTATCATATCTACCAAAAAAATTGTTATCAACAAATACTTCTACAATAAGAATTCTCTCATTAAAAATTTTAAAATACAGATTACTATTTGTAGTACTTTTTTTGAATCTGAGCTTGACCAAATACTTCTCCAAACTAGAGTACTAGGTTCTAGGGGCTTATTTAGGTCCATACAATGATTTTGTCAATAAAAATCCCATATCACGCTCTTTTCTCACAGTAAAGCCATTAGGCTTCTCTATGTATACATATTCTTCTATCTCACCATTTAAGAATGCTTATTTGACATCCATCTGATAGACTCTGAAGTTAGTATGGGTTGCATAAGATAGAAATAGTCTAAGGGTTTCCATCCTTTTTACTGGTACATTTTTTTCTTCATAATCAATCCTTTCCAATTGAGAGTAACCTTTGCATGCCAGCCTTTCTTTATTCCTTACAATGTCTCTTTCTTAATTTAGCTTTTTTATAAATACCCATTCATTACCAATAACTATTTTTTCTTTAGGTCTTGGAACAAGAAACCATGTATCATTTTTCTCAATCCGTGATAACTTTTCCTTCATTTCTTCAACCCAATGATCTTCTTTACAGGTTTTTGTTACATCTTTGTGTTCGGTGTGTTACATCAAGCATATATTAAATCTTGTGGAACTCTTCTTCTTTTCTAGACTCCTTTCGTCCTATCAGAAATGATCTAAACTTCATTGTGGTTTAGTCTTACATACCTTGAATATTTCTTCCTTGTCTTTAATTTTTGGAGTTCTTCTTATTCTTATCCACTTGTATAGGATTCATCCTTTTTATTTTTTATGATGTTTGGACTTAAATTCTGCAGTTAATGATGTTGTGTTTCATCACTACTATCCCTTTGATGTTCATATTCACTAGGTCTTGTCAAATTTGTAAGACTTTCATCCACCTTGACATTTATGATTTATCTAAACTTCATCATCCTTTTGTTATAACATTTAGATGCTCTGGTTTTGGTAGAATATCCAAGGAATATACCTTGATAACTCCTCTCATCAAACCTTATTGTATCTTCATCTCTCTTTATGTAATATTTAGTACCAAAATTATGAATTAATTATTAGTAGGAACATGACCAAACTAAATTTCATAAGGTGTCTTACTAGTTCCATCTCTGATATGCACTTAGTTAAGAGTGTATACTATAGTGCTAACAAATTTTCTCCAAAACTTTTGTGGAACATTCCTCTCTAGTATCATGGTCTTCATAGTCTCTAGAATTTATCTTTTATTCTGATATCCTACACCATTCTATCATGGAATCCTAGGAGTAGACAACTGTCTCTTTCTTATGTGCATCTCACAAAACGTGTTAAACTCATTTCATGTAAAATATCCACCTCTGTCTAATCTCAACTTATTCAATTTTAGACTAGTCTCACTCTTGACCATTGACTTGAAGGCCTAAAATTACCAAAATCTTTAGACTTCTCCCTCAATAAGGTCACCCATACCGTCTTTGAATAATAATCAATCAGTAGCATAAAATATATGTCTCCTTGCAAAATTCTAATCTTTGTAGGGCCACACAAATCAGTATGAAAAACATGAAGAAATTTAGTTGAATTTTCTTTCTTAGAGTTAAAATTAGCTCTTGTTTTCTTACCCAATTGCCATTCCTTGCAAAACCTGTTAGCAGGATTCTGCATCTTATGAAAATATCTAATAAAAAACCTATAAATTAAAGCAATAATATTATACAAGTTCACATGACACAATTTCTTATGCCATAAGAAGCTTTATTCTATTAGAGAAATCAAACCATTCTTTTGACCACTATTCAAAAGAAATAAGTTACCTATTTTCTTGGATCTAGTAGCAATATCCATTCCATAATTATTTAAGATCTTTCACATGTCATTTTTTAAATCATTAGCTGACCATTACTAAGAATATTATATTTCAAACCTTCTACATACAATACATCATTACTATTTCCTTTTCCATCCAAATTAATAGAACCTCTACCTTTTATCTTACCACTAGAGTTATCACCCCATTTCACTTTACCACCGTCATGCTTCTCATAGCTTATGAATTTTCTCTTATCACTAGTCATATGATGAGAGAATTCACTATCAATTACCCACTTATCTTCTTTGACAACTTGAGTGGATAAAGATTTGTCTTCAATAACATCATTAGTGGCAATAGAAGGCACAAAGTATTCAAATCTAGAATCATCTTCTTTAATAGAAATGAGAAAACTAGTAGAATTTAGATTATCAGACTTATTACCTTATTCCTTTATAGAAATGAAAGTAAATTCATCATTAATAATTCCTTCACCATCTAGGGAATAATAACATCTTCTTTCCCTACTCTTAGGCTCATACTTGTACTTAAGAACTCTAGTAGGATATGTAGATGGATAATGTCCTACCTTACCACATAAAAAATATTTAAAAGGAAACTGTCCTTTGTACTTACTTCTAGCAGGATCTCTTTCTTTGTAAGACATCATTTTAACAAACATATCTTCCAATTCTTCAATTTTTCTATGTTCCTCTTATATTTCCTTCAACTGTTATTCACATCTCGACAATTTCCTTGCAATTTTTCAACTAGATTTGATCTTTAAATGTTCCATCAAGTCACAGTGGCTTTGAAATATATCTCATTCTTCGGTAGTGCACCACTTATTGAACTCAAATCAAAGGATATAAGATTCCCAACTAGATTTTCTCTTGTCACATTAGTCATTGTCCTTATTTCTTCTATAGTTGAAACCTTGTTATCATAGGCAAGAGATAAAGAACTCATAACTTTTGAAAAAATCTCATTTTCATCAAATATTCCTCTAGTACACCTAATAGTGCATACTATCTAATTTACCTTTAGCATGTAGGAGGAGATATTCTCATCCTTGCTCGTCTTCATGGCCTCATACTTTCCTTTCAAGTTCTACAACTTTTCCATTTTTACTATTGTATCTGCTTCATAAAGAACCTCAAAATTCTCCCATATCGGATTAGTTGTCTCCAGTTCCATGACATTAGTCATCTCAACATCAGTTACTTCACTTAGAAAATCTTCCTTGGCCCTAAAGTTTTCTTTGGAATTAGTGATCTCATCAATATTAGTTGTAGCATTCTGAGGAGGGATATATGAATTCTTTTTTATCCTCCAATAGTATTCATAAGTACATCTTATATATATAAAATCATTTGGTTCTTCCTCAATGCATAGCTAGTTCCATCAAATCTTAGACTATCTTTCTTATATGTTTCACTCTTCATATCTCCCTCAAGCTATTAGGCTTCCTTCAAGGGACTAGTTTTGATACCAATTGTAGGAAATAGGCAACAAGCAACTAAGAAGGGGAGCTATGAATCAGTCTCTACTAAAATACTTAAACTTTAAAACCCTTAAACCCTTCAAGAATAAAACCCTTAATCACATAAACTGTTATTAATGATTTTGAAAATGTAAAGCATGTAAAGACAAATCAAAAAACATCAATATAAAATTTTAAAAAAATAATTATCATGGAAACCCAAACTAGGGTGAAAACCACTGTGGGGATGATACCCACAATAAGACTGATACCTTGTTATACTTGTATAGTTTTTTACAATACAAGAAATTCACTTGCATTCAGGCACACTGCCTAGAGTTCACTACTTAATTCACCTTGGGAACCCACCCTAAGGAAGTCACACTAACTTACTACAATCAAGAAGTCTCACTAACTTACAAATACCTCTGAGACACCAATATGATAATTCATGAATTTTATAGTAGAATCTCACTATGTCTCAGTTAATTCCTTTTCAATACAATCAGATTCCTTGTTGCAATTCTCTTTGCCACATGAAAAAAAAGCAATTCATCCTTCAACAGATCTATAAAAATGCTTCACTAGAAAACACTAGCTTTGATGATCTCAAAAACATTGGCACATACACACGTCACATCAATCAAACCCTAATTAGCCATATTTATCAAGAACTAGGTTATTAAAAACCTAATCCATAATCATGCATCTCTTGGTGCAAAAGTCAACCATTAGGATCTCTACACTCCTTCCAAACATCTCGTAGATCCATCAATATCATCGTGAGATCATGATCATAACCCTAAAATGTTTTACTGATCTCTTATAAACTATTTTATAATATTTTCTTATCATGTCGACTAAGATCAAAATAACTTAACTTAGATTCATTGCACTTGGTCACCTTGATCAATGTAAACTGCCAACTCATCAGGAAGATAATCCTAGATCATCCTAAAGAATCATTAAGCTCAATAAAATACAAATCCATTTCACTCATTGAATCTACCAACATCTTATGATAAAATTTCAAGAACATTGTCATCCTCCCATAAAATAGTTATAACTACCTTGAAGATCATTAGAATCACAAACCCTTTGAATGGTAGACACATAGATATGTCCTTATCACATTCCCAACCATACAACCAAATTTCTCATCCACAGAATGTGCACAAAAATCTCTGCAACTCAGTAACTTAGTAATACTGGAAATCAACAAAATAACTACTCTTCAGCTTTGACACCATACTTCATCAAATCATCATGTCATAAACTCATAATAGAGATGAAGTATGTAGAAAACCTCTACATCATCCCATGAGGTTAGATAATCCTCATCTTTGGTAACCTTTTGTCTTCATTCATCTAAACATTATGTTACTAGGAAAACTACATATTTCTAAACCAAACTTTATAATGGATATCAAAACTATCTAATCTTCACACTAGAAATCCAAACAACATAGTGGACATAAAAAAAATCATAGTAGACAAGTTGACATAAATGAAAACACATCCAAATTTCCATCAAATATCCCCCACACCCATTTTCCTACATAAATCCCCACCTACTGCCTCCAAAACCCCCCTCCCCCCTATTTAGGAAATATATTGCCCCATTTTTTTATCCCATTTTAAACCCTCCAATCTGAATGCACGTGGTATTGTATTTACCCTTTAGTGAAGACCTGATGATGGAGCACTACCATTGAGGCCTATGCATGTCGAAGCACCCTTTCAGCAATGGGGATTCAATTTCATAAGTGAGATAACTTAAAAGTCAAGTGGAGGACATTATTGAATCGTGGTAGCTTCTATTTTTTTTTCACTAAGTGGGTGGAAGATATCCCTACTAAGTATGCTGCTAGCAAGGTCGTGATCAAGTTTCTTATGAATAACATCCTACCCATGTTTGTAGTACCATATTACAAAATGATAACATACAATGGCATGTGTTTTAGATCAGAGGAATTTAATAATTTTTGTGAAGAGTATGGCATTGTAGTCTCTTATGCTTCATCTTACCATCCAAAAGGAAACGAGAAAGTAGAATATAGTAACAAAAACATCATGAAGATCATAAAAAAGAGTGCTTGATAAAAATAAAAGAGGTTTGGATTCTAACTAAATCTAGCATTCTGGGCATATCGCATTACTATTAAGAAATGTACTGGTAAGTCCCCATATGAGCTAGTTTATAAAAAACAAGATAGGATACCGTTGGAAAATTTGTTATGAACCTCCATAAGTTTGTTGTTGATGAGAAGATAGAAATCATGGACCTCATGGAAGAGAGGTTTGACCAACTTGTATAATTGGATGAAATTAGGAGTGTAGGTAAACAAAAAAATGTCAAAGTTCGTAAACAAGTGAAAGATCTACATGAAAAGAACACAAAAGATAGAAAATTTTAGGAAGGAGAATGGGTTCGTATGTGGAATGCCAGAAATCAAGAAAGGAAAATATTGAAAGTTTGAATAACTTTGGGTTGGACCATATGTGATCACAGGCAAGGGAGGTGAGGACACATTATTTACAAAGCATATCAGAAACGACACAGGAATTGTTAGTGCATGGGAAATTCTTTAAACAATTATGTTTTTAGAAAGGAAGATATTTTTCCATGCACAGTAGAATAGGATTCACTTTCACCATCTCATTGTATATTCCCACCTAGCTAGTGTACATTTTCCATCTCAATTTGGTCTACTTCTCCCAGAGATTTCTCTGGATTCTTGCAGATGTCCATTGAATATCTCATCCCCAAAAAGAGTCACTAATGGAACCCTTCATTTTTGATAAATTTTGGTGTTGTCATAAAATAGAAAATAGTGTAGATCCACTAAGATTAGTTATCACCAAGCTTTCATATTTGATGTTTCACAGGTTGAAGCTACTATATTTTTCTTTGTTCTAAAGATATATATTTGATATAAACTCTCCAATTTCATTTCTCCGATATTTTATCAAGTGTATCTTATAAACTTCACAGAAGTCGTAATTTTGATTCCCATTCCTTTTACCATTTCGCAGAAGTTTAATTACATTGGATTAACAAAGGAAGTGAAATAGATAAGTCATCACTATTTTGCAGATCATATATTCTGCTTAAAACACTAGACATGTGACATAATGATCAAGAATAAAACCTTTCGGTCTTTCATGAAAATATATTATCAAAGAACAGTTGTCGGTGAAAAACAATGAAGATGGACTAGTTCATCGCCATTTAGCAAGGTATCAAAATACATAAAGTGAAACAAGAGCGAAAGAGCGCCATAGAGCATGCCTATTGCCAATTTCAATGTGAAGGATTCTCAAATATGTATATTATTTTAGTCGGTCCAAGCTCGAAGATAAGAGAAATGAAAGGTGTTCGTCCTTTCACAAAATTCATCTCTCATAAAAAAAACACGAGCTTATCAAACTACGATCATAATAGTGGACCCCATTTTTTTGGTATTTTAGTGATAAAAGATAATGATGAGAGTTGTGTCTATGTAGTCACATATTTGAACCTTACTAAACAAAATATGTTTTTAACAAAATGTACTAGTAACATGTGTGTTGGTCTATTTTTTTTAAGTGTGTTAGTAATTTGCAAACAAATACAATAGACTAACACAGATGTTACTAACACATTTTGTTAACAACATATTTTGTCTACTAAGGTGTAGATATGTGGCTGCATAGACACAGCCAACGATGAGTTCTATTTCCCAAAAACCCATATACCAAGTGATTCAAATGCTTAGGAAATGGTGATACAATCACCAAATCATTGAATGAAAGATAAAAGACTAAAAATTATGGTGTGATTCAGTGATATAAAGTCGTAGCGTAGTGATCATCACTATTTTGATATGATAAAAGACAACTTGAAATATAGTGTTGTGAATTGGTGAAAGTATTAAAGAAAGGTGGCAATAGCCGAGTAAGCTCAAATTTTGAGAAGCAAATGGAATTATGATTTACCATGAAGGAATTTAATGAGATAATATGTGAGCATTAATGTGAGAAATTGCGTCTAAATATTTCATTTGAATCTGGACAAAGGAAAAGAGGATCCCAACGATGAGGACAATCTAAACTCTGTGAGAAAAGGCTACAAGTACTTGTAGGGATGTTATTATTTCCATTAATGCAATAAATATTTTTTGGTACTTCTATTAAAACAAAGATATAAAGTTTCATGTGTCTAACCCATAGAATTTAGTTTTGGAAAAAAGGTATTGTCCCAAATGTTTTTATAGATGTAAAACTAATTCAAGCACTAGAAGATAATTATTCCTTTGAAACTACAACAATTAGGGCTATAAATAGGATACCCATAGTGGTTGTTACTAGGTCTATTCGTATGGATTGTTTCATGTTAAACAAATAAGCCATCACTAAAATTGATAAAGAACAATTCAGAATGGAGTATGCGAGACTAGTAAAAATATATAAAATAGATGAGGTGGCTTACTACATAAAGAGATGAGAAAATAATAGAATCATGCAAATTACAGAGAAAGAAACATTTTGGGTAAAAGACTTCATGTGGTTTTTCCAATAGACCTAGTATGGTCAGTGTCAATTGTTGGGTGATGAATCAAAAGAGAAGATGCTGACAGACCTTCTATTCATGTCCATGAGAATAAAAAAACCCTAAGATAAATTTGGAATTTGACATTTCCTTAGAGATTGAAAGGTTAAGCCATAAGTAACTTGTATATTAGAATCAGAAGAAGGAATTTAAATATTACTCTTTATTATCTTATTTGATACTCTTTCAAAATAGGGAAATTTTTAGATATGGCCTGCAATTGTCAACAACAGATAATAGTGGAAGAAGGATACCCATAAAATAATGGTGTATCTTATGGGACAAATTCTCCAAGGATTTCAATTATAATATTTTCAAAGATTCTTTTTTTGCTCCAATCCATAGCAGCCTAGGTCACTCTGTTGAATGATTACCATTATCAGTAAGGAAAGTATTGAGACAAATTTCTTATGACCCAGACAAAGAACATACACACAATTTTGTTGATTGGCTTATCAGAGGCCATAATACTACCATTATAGTATATGGATTCCCTGAGGCTACTCACAAATTGCAATTATTTGTACCTAAAAGACTTTAATTTTTAGAATACATGAGGTAGAGGTCTGGCTTGAAAAAGAAGTAATAGGTCCAAGAAAGAAGGGGACATTGTTGCTCCATATTTCAAGATTTGTAGGATATTCAATTAGGTCTAATATGTTGGAAGAGCTACAAAGGTTCTTAAAAGAAAATTAGCATTTTCCATCACATGAATATAGGTTGTATGACCATGAGGACCATATTCATTCTATAGTTAAACATATTTCACATCAATGGCTTTCCAAGGAAGATGCACAAGGAAAATTTTTGTTGAACTTGAGGAAGCTACAAAGAAAGGAAAGAAGTGGAGTATTATATATAAACTTTAAGAGGATAGGAAGAAGAAAGGATTTCCCAAGTTCTTTAAAAAATAGACTAATTTGGTAATAAGAATGGATTTGTGCATGGAGAATTTTCAAAAATTATATGGAAAGTCTACAGATGATACTCTACATGAAACTCAAGTTCAGTCGGAGAAGCCTAAGGAGGTTGTCATTCATGATGTTACATATTTTGAATCCATAGTGACAATTCCCCCATAGAAGAAATAAAAGAGAGATGCACCTATGTCATCGGTGTCATATGATGAATCAGAGAGGATGAGGTGATACCAATGAGGTGGTCAGTGCACTCAATGCACTAAAGGATTATGAAGTAGATAAATCCTTGTATCCTCCATACACATATAAAGATGAAATTCATGGTTATGAAGCCCAACTCCCTAAAGATGCACAACCCATATATTGTTATGATGAGAGAGAGATTGTATATATAAGGTTTCTGGAAGAGGAGAATTTAATTAAATCTCAAGAAATTAAGGATTTTTGGCTTAAGATGAAAATGAAGGAGTTTGAGGAGATAAAATAAGTTAACCTTATGGGTGTAGATGAATCAAAGCACGATAAAGTTATATCTCAAAATTTTAAGGAGTTGAGGTTTGATGAAATCAATGTTACTATATCAGAGCCCAAAGAGATGGTCTTATGAAGTGATAAGTTAGTTATTCTTAGATTAACATTAAAACAAGTATTATTTTTGGACTAGATAAGAAAGAAAGAGGATCCCATGCTGGTTGGAGAGTTTAACTCTGGAAAAGGAGTGAGTGGAATAGGGTATCAGATCCAAAAAGTTAGGTTCTTTCATCAAATACCAAAGCTACTAGATATGGTAAAATTAAAGGATGGTACTGCCATATTAAAAATATGTTGAACACTTATCCATTAGAAACTACCACTATCACTCATGTATCAGGCAATGTTTACCTGTGACCAAGTAGAGCATTTGGGGCAGCATGTGAATGAATTGGAAAGAAAGGAATTTGATTTAAATGATCTATTATCAACAAAATGTATATATGGATAATGATTCTTTGAAGGGAAAGTGATGCAGAGGGTTTGACAACTAGTGCTCCTCTTCACTTTAAGGTGTTTGATATGTCTAATCCAACCATCCAATGGTTGTTCTTTGTTGTATTTTCTTTCAATTAGTATCTCCAAGACCCCTCTACCAACTTATCCTCCAAGGTATAGTTGGTTTCAAGAAGACTCCAAACTTACCAAGCTTAACTAGTGCAACTAGTTCCCAAAAAACCTAGTAACTTCCACTAATCCTCTACCTAGTATTCCAACTCTCTGCCTAAGATCTTCCTATGCATTATCCAAAACTCTTAACACCCTTCTTGACCCATCCTAGGTCATTTTTCACTCATCCCAATACTACAATCCCTTCTACCAATCCAATTGGTCACCAATTCACTAGGAGGCCTAATTGCCTAATTCCTAGTAGGTCTGTTTTCACCGATTTTGGCCTAATGCTCCCAAAATCCCCAAATGAATCTACAAAGAAACTTGGAAATATTCAATACATCATTCAAATCTATCATAATCCAAAACCTTGACCTCTGATGGAACCCAAAACCCTATTTTCTTGTAGGCCCTAGATTATAGCCTATTAATTAGGCCCCTTGACTAGTGAGCATGAACAATTGCTAATATTGTCTCGAATCTCTGATTCACCTCCAACCACCATTAAATCCTTTTACAAGACTATATATTTCATCTATAAATGCCACTAAGTCTTTACCAAAAGGTCTTGGGTGCTCGTACAAAGTCTTCTTTCTCCCTGTCCTAGATCACCTCGTTTCACCAGTCAGCCATAGGCCTTCACTTTTTTCCTATGAAATCAAATGAAAAAACCAAAATGAAAACTAAAAACCTATCTACAGACCCTAACCCTAATATCCCCATGGTTTCAGATAAATCCACTTGAGGAATTTTAAGTTAGAGCCATTTCTAACTAGGTAGCACTGTTTCTATCTCTATCAGACCAGTGACCTTCAAAAATGTGTAACTTAACTTCTACTGAACTTCAAAAAAAAATACTTAGTGCATAATAAATATGAAAAAAAACACTACACTATCATGGAGCTCGATCACCTTTGCCAATCCGTACACAGCCATACAAAAAGAAAGACATAGTGCAGATTACACAAAAGAGGATATAGACATCCATACAAAGGTGTCAGAATTAAGTGTTTCACTTGAAAATCTCACTAACCTCTTCAAATAATTGAAACCGTGATCATATACTGAGCATGGGGTAGTTACATCATTTTTAACTAAATTTTGTCAAATCTTGCAAAAGTTGCTAGCAACATTTTGTCATTTTGAGCAATTTGACCTTGGTAGTCAACTCAATGATGGATGTTGACCTCTAAGACCCAAAATAGGATGAGTAGGGTCTTAAAACATACCTCTAACTCATATTACCCCAAAATAGAAACATTTCACAAATTTTAGCCAAAGTGTTCTAAAACACTCAATGGGCACTAAGGCCCTACAAACATGAAGTAACCTAAACATTGTATCCAATCCCTTAACCTAAACATTGTATCCAATCCCTTAACCTAAACATTGTATCCAATCCCCTGGATATTATTTTAACTCACACCTAAACACCTATAACAACCCAAAACAACACCAAAACAAGATATAGGGAAGTGCCCTGCACCATACTCCCCTGGACAAAATAACTCAAGTCCCTTGATTTAGGAGGTCTTCAATGGTGATCCCATATTTTAGAATATCATCCAAGTGGCCTCAGCTTCAGGTAATCCTTTTCACTTGATGAGGTAATCCTTGTAGTTACCCTTCCTTGTCTTCTGTATCACCTTGGAGTCCAAAACACTTTCCGGGGTAGGTAAATCTTTCACCCAATCGTCAACCTCTAAATCTGAAAGAGTAGACTGACCTATGTCTAGAGGTGATCCCTTGTAGGGATATAAGTCACAAACATTGAAAATAGGTGAAATCCCCAAATCAGGAGGTAATTCCACTTCATAGGCATTCTTTCCATATTTATGCAAAATCCTTAGTGGTCCAATCTTCTTCATGAGTAGCTTATTTGGTTGGCCTTAGGGTAGCCTCTCCTTTCTGAGGTAGGAAAGTACTAGATCCCCAACCTTGAATTGAAAGTCCCTCCTGGTCTTATCAGCTTTTGTTTTGTACTTTTCCACTTGTTTTTGTAAAGTCTTATTGACTTGATCATGCAGCTCCTTCATCTGCTCTGCAATTGGCTCTCCTTGTGCACTCCTCTTGTCCCTCAAAATGAGATCCCTCAGCTCCAAAATCCCTCTAGGATTGACCCCATAAACTATCTCAAAGGGGCTCTTACCTATACTCCTATTAATGGAGTCATTGTATGCAAATTCTTCCTGCCCTATGTTATGATCCCAAGATTGTCCATGTTGTTTGGTCAATCACCTCAGAAAATTCCCAAGTGACCTATTCACTACTTATTTTTTCCCATTTGATTGTGGATGGTAGGCTGAGGAGAAAGAAAAATTAGTTCCAAGCATCTTCCAAAGAGTTCTCCAGAAGTGACCCACAAACTTTGTATCCCTGTCATTGTCAATAGTCAAAGGCAAACCATGGATTCTTACAATATCCCTAAAGAATAGCCCTGCAATTTGGGAGGCATCATTGGTCTGCTTGCATGGAATAAAGTGTGCCATCTTGTTGAAATGATCCACCACCACAAACACACTGTCATGTCCCCTAGGTGTCTTTGGTAACCCCAAAACAAAATCCATACAAAGGCACTCCCAAGGCCTTTGGGGTATAGATAATGGTTGATACAACCCACTATTGATTCTTTTTCCTTTTTCCCTCTAACAAATCTTACATTTTTCTACAAATCTACTCACATTTGACTGCATCTTAGGCCAATAGTAATGCCTATGCACCTTCTCCAATGTTTTATCCACTCCAAAGTGGCCTCCCAAGCTTCCTTGGTGTTTCTCCTTCACAATGGTTTCCCTTATTGAGCACTGAGATATACACATAATATGACCTTTGAACAATAGGCCTTCCTATAACACAAACTCACTGAAATCCACCATGAACCCCTGCTGAAACTTCAGACAAGCTTCATAGTCTTCTTTTAAATCTTTGTCTTCTTTGTAGAGGTCTTTCAAATCATCCAATCCTACACTTTGTAGTTGTATCTCTTGGATTGTGAGTACTCTTCTACTAAGAGCATCTTCAAGCTTGTTTCTAACCCCCTTCTTATGCTTAATAACAAATGTATAAGCCTGCAATGATTCTACCTACTTAATATGCCTCTGGTTTAGTTTTTCTTGTCTGTTTAGGAAACTTAAGGCATGGTTATCAGTATAGACCAAAAACTCTCTAAGTAACATGTAGTGTCTCCCCTTCTTAAGGGCTTGTACCATAGCATAGAGTTCCAAGTCATATGTGGAATACTTTTGTTTAGCTTCATTTAACTCATCTGAAAAGAAAGCCACAGGGTATCCCTCTTGGCTCAAAACTGCTCCAATAGCCAACTTGCTAGCATCACACTCTACCACAAAGATTTGATTCAAATTAGGGAACCTAAGAGTTGGTATTTCTACAATTCTCTTGTTTACCATTTCAAAACCTTGGTTTTCTGCCACTGTCCATTCAAACTTACACTTGATTCCACATTTTATGGTGTTAAGTATAGGGGCACATACATGACTGAAATTTCTTACAAATTTCATGTAGTAGGAGGCCAACCCATGGAAAATCCTAACATCACCTATGGACCTAGGTGTAGGCCATTCCAAAATAGACTTAACTTTATCAGGGTCCATTTTCATACATCCATTAGCAACCACAAAACTATCGTAAACTAGTTCAGTTTTGAGAAAATCACACTTTTCTAGATTTATCATCAACTTCTCTTGATGTAGATTCCTTAAGAACATCTCCAAATGCTTCATGTGCTCCTCCTTAGACCTGTTAAAGATCAAAATATCATCAAGGTAAACTATTACAAACTTACCAATGAACTTTGTTAGCACTTCATTCATGAGCCTCATGAATGTGCTAGGTGCATTACTTAGGCCAAAGGGAATTACTAGCCACTCATACAGACCCTCATTGTTCTTAAAAGCTATTTTCCACTCATCACCTAGCCTCACCCTTATCTGATGATACCCTGACTTCAATTCCACCTTGGAAAAGTAACAGGATCCTCTAACATTCTCCATCAAGTCTTCTATCTGGGGCATTGGGAACCTATATCTGATTGTGATCTTGTTTATAGCCCTGGAGTCCATACACATCCTCCATTTTCCATCCTTCTTAGGTAAAAGTACTATTGGCACAACACATGGGCTGAAACTCTTCCTTATTAACCCCTTATCCAATAAATCTTGGATATTTTTTTCTATCTCTGCATTTTGGCTTGGGGTCATCTTATATGCTGCTTTGTTTGGAAAATTTGCTCTAGGAATGAGGCCAATCTGATGACTCACATCACTCATAGGTGGTAGGGCACTTGGCAAACCATTATCTACTATGTCATGGTACTTTTTGAACAAATCTTGTATCTCTGGTGGCAACCAAACTTTCTCCTTAGTTTCCTCCTTTGGTTTGATCACTACTGCACAACAGACTCGTTTCACCTTCTTTATGGCCTTTAGAAACTTTTTCCCACTCAATAACATCACACTTGTCCCTGCATGCTTCTCTTCATTGGGTTCTTGCAATGGATCCATTTGGAATTTCTTTCCTAGCTTGGTGATGACATAATTGTTCTTCTCTTCGTCATGTATTTCTTTGACATCATACTACCATCGACATCCTAGGAGCAGATGACATGCATCCATAGGCAGTATGTCACATAGGACCTTTTCCTTATATTCCCCAATCTCAAACTCAACCATAGTTTTCTCATCTACCACTATTTGTTGACCCTTGTTCAACCATGAAACCTTATAAGGTGTGGTATGAGGTATCCTTCTCAACTTCAATTTCTCCACCATCTCAGTGGACACTATATTCTTAGTGGATCCAGAGTCCACTATAACCTTTCAAATCTTCCCATGAGACCTACAAGTTGTCTTGAATAAGTTATTTCTTTGGGGTGGCTCTATAGTGCTAGGCACTTTCAACATGGTTCTTCCTAACGTCCAGTTCTCCCCATTTAATACTGGCCCTGCCTTGGATATGGGTGAAGTAACAATTTGGGTATCCTCCTCTTGAACTAGCTAATTCCTCCTACCCCCCATTGAAGATGAGGAAGCCCTCTCTAGACACCTGCCTATTGTGTGACCCACTTGGTTTCAATTATAACACCTACCAGTGAAAAATGAATTATATCTCCCTTGGGGTTGGAACCTACCTCTTGGTGGTCCTCTACCTCTATATCCTCCCCTTTGGGAAGATCCTCTATACTGGTTTCCTCCACTACTATCCATGAACTGACTATCTTCTTGTCTATTAGAGCTCTTTCCTCTACCAAAGTTACCCCTGCCTCTCTGAAAACCTTGGTTATTTCTGCCACATCTTCCTCTTTAATGGAATTCGTTCCTTCTTCTAGCCTAATACTCTTCTCTAAGAGCCAACTGGAAACACTTGTCCATGCTGTCAGGAGCCATCATGCTAATCTCATCTTGTATCCCTTGCCTTAGCCCATTTAGATACCTTGCCACGTTCTCCATTTCATCTTCTTGTCTCCTAGCCCTTAGTCTTAGTTTATGGAACTCCTCTATGTATGCACTCACTGTCATCTCCTTCTGTCTTAAGTTTTGCAACTTTTGGTACATTTGAATCTTATAATCATTAGGCAAGAATTGTACCCTGAATCTGATTTTCATCCTATCCCAAGAAAAAATATTTTTATTTCCACTATTCACTCTTTCATCCTGCATCATGTTCCACCACACAAATCTAGATCTTGTTAGTACTCTCAAATTTTGGAGAAATTTAGAGTGACTACTGAAAATTCCTCTAAGGCAAGATGAATAACCCTTAAAAACTTGCGAAGAATCCTTACTTTGAACACATGCAAAAAGAGGCTTGGCGATTTTTGCGAAAAACATCTTGGAAGACATGTTCCCCACCTTTCATTTGGCATATGCAGTGGGTTCCAACCCTTAGATTTCAGTTTGGACTTGTTTTGGAGATAGCCATTCGGAGGTGCTTGTCCAAATCTGCACTTTTTATTAAGTATCAATTTGCTGTAACATGCCTAGTTTGCCTTTGAATATCTTGTGTCCTGTTAAGTTTCATGGCCCGCCACATTAAGTAATATTGTATATGTATATCAGATAACTTATGTTCCAAAGATCAATCCATTTTGAATCCGTTTGATAGGTCTTCCAATCCCTTAAAGTTGGTCTTCCAGAAATGTCACGTTTCTTTCTTATGCCCAGAATTCTGAGTAACCCTATTTGACCAATTGTAACTTTTGACGTTGTGACCTAATTGAAAAAATTAATTTTTAATCCTATTATAGAGGTCAAATGCTTCTTATATCTCCGTATTTAGGTCATCATGAATCCATTTGGTCAGTTTGCTAAACTCATTCCGTTTGTATTTTCTATCAATTTGCCAAATGGTCAAATGGAGAATTCTGAAGTAGCTTACTTTGAGGTCTTGCAAATGTGTATCTGGATGAATGCCTTGGATAATTTAGTTTTCCCTCATATTTTAAGCATGGAGTTGTACCTAATTGGATATTTACAGACTTCTACCAATCTGATTGATCACTTTTCTTTGCCGATTCCAAACTCGATTTCTACATTTTCACTATGTTTGAATTCAGGAAAGTTGTAAAGAGATAACTTTGTAGATTAATCCCAGTAGATCAGATGATTGTCAAAGAAATATAGTTGAAGGTTCATATTACTTATGAGAAAATGAATCAAGTTCTAAAGCCTCTGACTAGTCGGTGTACATTGGGTAAGTTTTTGAAATCAGATCCAAAGGGAATTTGTGCAGATTGTCAGTATGTGCAGAATAGAGTTTTCACAACAGTCATTTTCAGAGGTTTGTAACTTTGTATCGGATGATTATTTAGAGATGAGAGCTGTTCCTTTACACTCCTTATATGAAAATCTACTTCTCGGATCACGGGTTACACCTCAAAGCACGGATTTCTATTTTTGTGAAAGCCAATCCAAATGAGATTTATGATCTTTTTACATTTGCATCTGCATAGTTTCTCAGAATTGTCAAAATGACCATGTTTGATCAGTTACATCTCGCACAAGGTGTAGAATCATTTGAAATCCTCTTGCACACATGTTCCTTATAGATGAATAAATCATTGTGCTAAGTGTTGAGGTGTCTTAATGCATTTCAGTCAGTTTTCCAGGACACACTTTTGAGGTAGTTTATATGTTTTGAATATTGTGCAGAAATGGGTGAAAATTGAGTTTTAATACCAAATGTGGAATCATAGAAAAGGTATGTGATTTTTCTGACAAAATTCCAAGGAGGTACAGTACCAAAGTCTACAAATATGTCAGCATCGTCCTACACAGGAGACAAATTAAAAAGTGAACACAAATATTAAGATAAGTTTTTTAAAAAGGGAGGATTCAAGTTACTTTAAATGGTGTATGGTTATCAGAGCCTATGAAACAAAAACAAAAAAGGATGAAAATTGTGAATTTCAAGAGAAAAAGGAACCAAGTGCAAGCATTGACCAACGAAAAGAGGAAATAAATATTGAATGTGATTCACGACCCTACATAGTTGTTTAGGTTCGGGGTCTATATGAACCAGCTTATGAAGAGAAGAATGCAAAAGCCGCTAATGGAAATTTAATTGCAATCCATCCTAAAGGACATAAATTTGTTTCTATGATGCCTAAAAATGGCAGAAATGCATCTCCTCTTGTTCAGAAACCAAAGGCTTCTCCAAATTCAAGTGTTTTGTCGAATTGCAACTGCCAGGTGATGAAATGTGTAAAAGGTTTTAATAGTATTCAATGCAAGTGCAAAGGGGTTACGTGGCATCTTGAAGCTGCTAAAATATTTAAAAAATATTGCAAGCAATATAAATATAGGCTGCGAAAAATTAAAGAGAGCACTCAAAATTTCATTAAAACTTTAAAACGTTGCAAGTCTAATGTAAATGATATCTGGAGAGATTGCACAGCCTAATAATGTAGAAGGATAGAAAAGTCAAAGAAGAATAGCCTGTGCAAGGCATGCAGGTAGGGGATTTAGAAAAGCCAACATTCAAAAGAGGAAGGCTTTGCAATAAACCAAATGTTGTGTAACATTGAAATGGGGTTTTTATTTTAAAACTTTAAAGTTTAATCAGATAAGCATTGGCATGTGTTTTGAATAAAGAGGAGGTTGTATTGACATTCCAGAGAACTGCGCAGACATAGATGAGAAGCCCATGCAGCATGTGGAGGCATTTGAAACTAAAAATAAATGAAAATGACGAGGGATTGACAGAGGATCCACGCTAGAGACAAAGTGATTAAACCATGATAATATTAATGAAATGCATGGAGTCTTAAGTACCCTGTGAAATGTTTTAATGAAAAAGGCATATGAAGTGATGATTGCCTTCGTAAGGAATGAGGTGATGGAGTAATGTGGATCCCAGTGTAGAAATGAAGAATAGGTAAGGAAATGTATTGCGTAGTAAATGGAGACGCCACATAGCACAAAAATCTATGCAAGTTATAAAACAAGGAACCCAACGCGTGCCAGGAAGGATAAAAGCTTTTAAGTTTGAAAATTGTATTATCCCACATACAGTGGGTAGACATTTTTCTTTTTGTTTAAATACAATAGCGCTCCCTTGTATTGTAAAGAAAGAAGTCAGGGGGCTTATGGCGGGCCCCTTGGTTGGAAGACTTCAGTGCACGGTGGGCCCCACTAATTTTGAACAAAAATACACAATAAAGTTTTAAAAACTAAAACCCATTGTCCTACATTGATTCTGCAAGGTAAATTTGAAATGTTTATAATCCAAAACACTCACAAGGTAAAATGTGAAGCAAAGAGGAAGCTCTCCACATGCGGACAGATGGTGCCTCGAGAAGCGTTCCTAGATGAATGGCACCCAAATTTTGTAGACGTGCTGGAGGACACATGGCAGACATGTGGCACCAAGTTGCACACCCACGAAGGAGGAAGGAGGTCACAAAATTGGCTCACAACTGCGCAACCAAGCTCGTTGCGCAGTCGCACTAGTTCGAGGAGATGCCCAGATTGATGTGCGGCTGAGCGACCGAGCTAGTCGTGCAGTCGCGAACCCAAATATGAGCGCATCACGCAGTTGCACTAGAGAATCGAGATGTTAAAATTGGCTTGCGGGTGAGCGGTCGAGCTCATCGCATAGCTTCTAGTCGCTCAGTCACACACCCCAAAATTGCTCATCACGCAATCGCGCTCAAAAATTGAGATCATTGAAAAGGCATGCAAGTTAGCAATTTAGCTCATCGCACACTCGCACAAGGTTTGCAATAAGGCAAAAATGTGTTGTGATTGAGCAGTAATGACCTAGTCGCGCACTTGCGGAGGCAAAATGGAGATAGTTAAGAACAAGGTGATTTTCTGAGCCAATTAGCAAAGCGCAACTTGTCAAATTCTGGTACAATATAAGCAAAAAGGATTAAAATATGCAGATGTTTAAATTTTATTTCAGTTCAATAGTTTAACCATTGAAAATATATTCAAATACTTCAAAATGTTCAGAAAGTGTGCACGAGAAGGCAAAGTTTATTTGATGATTCAGGAGGCAAATTTAATCAGAAGTATCAGCTATCATAAACCGTTGGAAAGGTATTGAAGAGAGGAATCTGATTTTGCAGACCTTTTGAGGGCATATCAAATCAGATTTTTGCAATTAGAGAAAGAAGTAGTTGTAGATATTTTTGGAGAAGGATATGTGTCGGTGACTAAATTTGATTTCCCAATTCTTCTATATCTCAGATTCTTCTCAATTATATAGTGATGGTGAAATCAATACTATTGGGAAGCTTTCTGATTTGGTGTGTCTTGTTTTAGTGTCTTTGTTGTGTAAATGTATTGAATCAGGTAGCAAGTTAATGAAAAACATTGGAATCCCTTTTTAACATTTGTCTGATGTCTTTATGTCTGGTTTTGAAATCTTGTGTATTAATCTGTAAGGAATTTTAGTGCACTAGTTATAAGGTAACTATGAATTTGTGTTTTAGTTTCTTTCAAGGAAGGAGTAAATATTATAGACAAGTTTAGAGGTTTCAAGGTTTTACATGAATCTGACGTCCAGGTGTTGGAGTGAAAAGAATGATTTGTAAGGCACTTTATTCAGGTTTTGTTGTTTGAAGTTAGAGGGTTTTATGAGGATGTATATTTATATGACTCTGTTGCCTAATAGGTAAGGCACTGGTCTTTGCTTGTTATGCAGTTGTCATCATGAATCCATAAAATTAGTTCAATTTACTTGTATGTTTAAAGAGCTATATATGATTGTCAGATTAAGTGTGATGGACAGGAATCCATCTCATGATTCACTGAAAGAAGTGAATCCAATAGGTGCACCCGCTTGAGCCTTTGAGCTTGAAGTGTAGGAGGATTGTTTGATCCTTGTTAATTAGCATTTTATTTAACAAGGTTAGAGAAGAATGCTAACAGAAATGGTGACTTTGCTGGGGAATGGTTGTAATCAATCATGTTTGTATTTGTCCTAGAATCTCTAGTTTTGAAAGAAAGAGTCAAGCTAATAGAATCTGGAATTTATTTCAGATCTGTGTAAGGATATCTGGAAGGTGATTTCATTTGCAGTAATTATAAGAAAGATTTGTGCGGCTTTTCTGGTTGGAGAGAACCCATAAATAAATGTGTATGTTAAATTCCTCTTGTTGTTTGAAGATTTTCCTCTGCAAGGAGGTGGCGACTCTATGAAGAAAGAAGTTGATTGAGATATCAAGAATGCTCTAGATCTATCAAATTTCTAGTCAAAGAAATAAGAGCAGAAACTTCAATTGTATTCCCAGGTAATCCTCATGTTTTTTATGTGAAATAAAAGTTTACTCAATAGGTGAAGAAGTCACTAGAAAGGGGGAAAATAGTTTTGAAATCTGTCATACTTCTTGGTTCAAAAGTTTCAGATATCAAGTCAGAAGTATGTTGTTATTTTAAAAGGCAAATGGTTGAAGTTGCAAGGTTCATCTCAAAAATATCTGGTATATGTCTGATTTGTTCAAATATATGTCAGAAGTATTGTATATGATTTCATAAAAGATACAACCAATAATGAATTATTGCATAAATTTCTCTATGAAAAGATATGCGCCATTATGATTTGACGACATTCATGGTTCCCCAAATGAAATTCCTACTGAGATTAGGAAGCATCTACAAAAGTTTGAGGGGAAACAATCAGATTCAGCATGTAAGCATTTGCAAGAATTTGTTGATCTGATGGGTGATTTTGAGATTCAGCATGAAGATAGCGTCATGAAGTTGTTTGTTCAAACTTTGAAAGATAATGCTAGGGACTGGTTTTTCTTTTTACCAGCTTGTTCAATTTCTTCTTGGGATGAATTGCATGTTTCCTTTATGGAACAAATTGGTGAGAGAAGGAATTTGAGCGATATATTTACTGAATGGTTGAATCTTAAGATTAAAGAAGATGAACTAGTTCCAAATTTTAATATCAGATTTGCAAGAGCTTTACATGAAATACCTGAAAGTAGTAGACCTCAAGACAATGTGTGTGTTGTGGTATATTATGGTGCATTTGAAAAGAAGATGAGTTATAGGTTGAGAGACAAGGAACCTAAGACTTTGCATCATGCGTTCAGGACAACAATAGAGATTGAAAACAATGCCAAATATGAAATGACAAAAAATCATTTCTCTAGAGGGATTTGTTGGAAAGATACATCTAAGAATGGAAAAGGATATTATGATAAATCTGTAGCTCCAAGTAGGGGTATTGATACCTCTGCTTTGGTTTCTAATCAGTTCTTGAATTCATATTTGAATAGATGTATGGTTAGTAATCCTTTGTTGCATACGGAAGAAATTTATAATGATGAAAACAATACATGTGTCTAAGAAATGGAAGCAATGAATGATGTTTCAAATACTTATAATGCTGACTTTCTCAATAAATCTTTGCCTTACAATGTTATGTCAAAAATACCCTCTCATGTTGATCCTAGATGCAATGATACTAACAATGTTTTGAATACTGAAGAGGATGTATGTGTTTTACACTCCTATGAGGATCAAGAGGATGCTGAAACTTATGTTT
>MU224049.1:3510105-3523570 GCA_018584345.1 Thuja plicata | reverse complement strand
ATGCATATATACATATATATACACATATATGCATATATACATGCATATATACATATATACATGTATATATACATATATATACACATATATGCATATATGCACATATATACATGTATATATACATATACACATGTATATATACATATACACATGTATATATACATATACACATGTATATATACATATACACATGTATATATACATATATACATGCATATATGCACATATACATGCATATATATACACATATACATGTATATATACATATATAAGTTCATATATGCATATATACACATATACATGCATATATATACATATATACATGTATATATACATATATATACACATATATGCATATACATACATATATACACATATGCATATATACATGCATATATACATATATATACACATATATACATGCATATATACACATATACATGCATATATACACATATACATGCATGTATACACATATTTACAAACAATATATATTAAAAAATATTAAAATACATATATACAAACAATATATATTATAAAACAATAAAATATGGAAATTAGAAACGTGAAAAACCTAATTTATTGATGTTTGATGAAATGGAAGCCAGCAGGCACTGTCACTTTCAACCCAGCCGAAACAGTCACAATGACTGTTTCGGTGGGTTTATTTCGCTAAAGTAAACCTAGTTACTTTCGATCGAAAGTAACTTTTGATCGAAAGTACCTAGTCTAGGTACTTTCAATCGAAAGTTAGTTTACGTCGATCGAAAGTATTTAGCATTTTCGATCGAAACAAATAAAGTTGTTTTAGTGGGTCACGCTTTTCGGGACGAATTCCTTCCTCCCGAAAAGTGTAACCCACTATTGTGGTATCACCCATGGGAAGATAAGAGCATTTGTGGAAATGAATGCAAACCAACATGTGAAGGTAAGAATATCTTCACCAATTCTTAAAATAGTCTTTTACATCCGCATGATACAAATGAGTTTGGTAGTAAGAGTTTTGAAATGGATTTGGTATCAAAACTTAAGGAAATAGGGATAGTAAATGAGGGTTTTCCTTATGAGATGGAGTATGATGCTATCTTGCAACTTTATCATGATATTATGAGTAAAAATCAGAATGGAGATCAGTTAGTTGGGTCTTTTTAGTCAAAGAGTAAAGTGGAAGATGAGTGTGTTTTTGAAATCCTTGCATTTAATAATGATCTGCTTCAGCATATGAATTGTTTATTTAATGAAAATCATATACATGACGAGAAGCTTGACGATGATTAGTGTCTTTCCCCATCTCCTCCGGTTGAAGAAGGTAGTATGAATTGTTTATCCACTTCTTTGCCTAATGATAGAGGTGTTGAATCTAATTATAATGATATCTCTGATTTTGAATCATTTGTTGAAAGTGATTATGACAGTGATTATGACATCAGGGATACTAAGGTCTTCAAAGTTTTTATTAATGATACATTTGATGAAGATGTTGATACAGATCAGCTATATTTTTTTTATCATGTTCATATGGGAGAAAAACATGGTGTTGTTAATCCATTATTTGAGGAATGCATTGAGTTTTTAGAGTTGGTTTATTCTAATTTTAATGTTGGAAATGTGTCAATATGCAGTGAGAAATCAGATTGTGTTTCTTCCCGGGCTGAAAGTGAATGTGAGTATGAGGTTGCATTTGATGAGTCCATTGTTCCATGTAATTAATAGGACTATGATGTTGATCAGCTGGTTTCTTATGACCATGTAGGTAATTTGAAAGTGGAGGAGGTTTCCAATCCATGTTTTGAAGAACATGCTGATATGAATTTCCATTGTGAAGCTTTTCCAGGTTTTGGTATCCATAGCTTATGTGAATATGAATCATTTACTTTATTTATGGATCAGCAAGTGCTAATTTTAATTGAAGAAGGGCTTGAGGTTCTTGTAAATAATGTATGTATTTGTGAAGTTAATTTGTTTTAAATTTGTGTGGTGTGTGGTTTTGAATAAAGGTTCCTAGTTTGAGAGGAGAGTGAAGGGAATCGGGAAGAGATATGAGTGAAATTTTGAAGAGAAAGTCAAGAGAAAAGTGAAAATTTGATTGGTTTTTAAATGGTCTGTTGTACCAATGATTATGAATTCTCTGCATGCCCGCATGGGGCATGTGTCCCAAGATAGATCCAACATTATTACTCTCAAATTTTGGAGAAATTTAGAGTGACTATACTAAAAATTCCTCTAAGGCAAGATGAATAACCCTTAAAAACTTGCGAAGAATCCTTACTTTGAACACATGCAAAAAGAGGCCTGATTATTTTTGTTAAAAACAGCTTGGGAGACATGTTCCCCACCTTTCATTTGGCATATGCAGTGGGTTCCAACCCTCATATTTCAGTTTGGACTTGTTTTGGAGATAGCCATTCGGAGGTGCTTGTCCAAATCTGCACTTTTTCCTAAGTATCAATTTGCTGTAACAGGCCTAGTTTGCCTTTGAATATCTTGTGTCCTGTTAAGTTTCATGGCCCACAACATTGAGGAATAATGTATTTGTATATCAGATAACTTATGTTCCAAATCTCAATCCATTTCAAATCCGTTTGATAGGTCTTCCAATCCCTCAAAGTTGGTCTTCCAGAAATGTCTCATTTCTTTGTTATGCCCAGAATTTTGAGTAGCCCTGTTTGACCAATTGTAACTTTTGACCTTGTGACCTTATTGAAACAATTCCTTTTGCATCATATTATAGATGTTGAATTCTTCTTATATATCTGTATTTAGGTCATCATGAATCCATTTGGTCAGTTTGCTAAGCTCATTCCGTTTGCATTTTATATCAATTTTCCAAATGGTCAAATGTAGAATTTTGAAGTACCTTACTTTGAGGTCTTAAAAATGTGTATCCAGATGAATGCCTTGGATAATTTATTTTTCCCTTATATTGTAAGCATGGATTTGTACCTACTTGGAGATTTGCAGACTTCTACCAATCTGATTGATCACTTTTCTTTGCCGATTCCAAACTCAATTTCTGCATTTTCACTGTGTTTAAATTCAGGAAAGTTGTAAAGAGATGACTTTGTAGATTAATCCCAATTGATCAGATGATTGTCAGAGAAATCCATTTGAAGGTTCATATTCCTTGTGGCAAAATGAATCAATTTCTAAAGCCTCTGACTAGTAGGTGTACATTGGGCAAGTTTTTGA
The DNA here is from genome assembly GCA_018584345.1 of Thuja plicata. Lineage (NCBI taxonomy): Eukaryota > Viridiplantae > Streptophyta > Pinopsida > Cupressales > Cupressaceae > Thuja > Thuja plicata. Next base: position 3,520,381 of record MU224049.1, on the reverse strand, counting down.
AATCAAATCCGAAGGGAATTTGTGTAGATTGTTAGTATGTGCAGAATAGAGTTTCTAGAACAGTCATTTTCAAAGGTTTGTAACTTGGTATCGGATGATTGTTTATAGATGAGAGTTCTTCCTTTAAACTCCTTATATGAAAATCTGCTTCCCGGATCAGGGGTTAGGCCTCAAAGCATGGATTTCTATTTTTGCGAAAGCCAATCCAAATGAGATTTATGATCTTTTTACATTTGCATCTGCATAGTTTCTTAGAATTGTCAGAATGACCATGTTTGATCAGTTACATCTCGCACATGGGGTAGAATCAGTTTAAATCCTCTTGCACACATGTTCCTTATAGATGAATAAATCATTGTGCTAAGTGTTGAGGTGTCTTAATGCATTTCAGTCAGTTTTCCAGGACACACTTTTGAGGTAGTTTATCTGTTTTGAATATTGTGCAGAAAGGGCTGAAAATTGAGTTTTAATACCAAATGTGGAATCATAGACAAGGTATGTGATTTTTCTGACAAAATTCCAAGGAGGTACAGTGCCAAATTCCACAAATATGTCAGCATCCTCCTGCACATGAGACAAATCAGAAAGTCAACACAAATATTAAGATGAGTTTTTTAAAAAGGGTGGATTCAAGTTACTTTAAATGGTGTAAGGTTATCAGAGCCTATGAAAAAAAAACAAAAGAGGATGGAAATTGTGAATTTCAAGAGAAAAAGGAACCAAATGCAAGCATTGATGAAGGAAAAGAGGGACTAAATATTGAATGTGATCCACGGCCCTACATAGTTGTTCATGTTTGGGGGTCTATCTGAACCATCTTATGAAGAGAAGAATGCAAAAGCCGATAATGGAAATTCCAATGCAATCCAGACTAAAGCACAAAAATTCATTTCTACCATGCCTAAAAATGGCAGAAATGCATCTCGTCTAGCTCAGAAACCAAAGGCTTTTCCAAATTCAAGTGTTTTGTCGAATTGCAACTGCTAGGTGATGAAATGTGTAAAAGGTTTTAATAGTATTCAATGCAAGTGCAAAGGGGTTACGTGGAATTTTGAAGCTGCTAAAACATTTTAAAAATATTGCAAGCAATATAAATACAGACTATGAAAAATTAAAGAGAGCACTCGAAATTTCATTAAAACTTTAAAACGTTGCAAGTCTAATGTAAATTAAATCTGGAGAGATTGCGCAGCATAGTAATGTAGAAGCATAGACAAGTCAAAGAAGAATAGTCTGCGCAAGGCATGCAAGCAGGGGATTTAGAAAATCCAACATTCAAAAGAGGAAGCCTTTGTAATAAACTAAATGTTTCGTAACATTGAAATGGGGGTTTTATTTTAAAATTTTAAAGCTTAATCGGATAAGCATTGGCATGTGTTTTGAATAATGAGGAGGTTGCATTGACATTCCAGAGAACTGTGCAGACATAGACCAAAAGCCTATGCAGCATGTGGAGGTATTTGAAACTAAAAACAAATGCAAATGATAGGGGATTGATAGAGGATCCACGCCAGACACAAAGTGATTAAACCATGCTAATATTAATGAAATGCGTGGAGTCTTAAGTACCCTATAAAATGTTTTAATGAAAAATGCATATGAAGTGATGATTGCCTATGCAAGGAATAAGGTGATAGAGTAATGTGGCTCCCAGCACAACAATGAAGAATAGGTAAGGAAATGTATTGCATAGTAAATGGAGATGCCACACAACACAAAAATTTGTGCAAGTTATAGAACAAGGAACCCAATGCGTGCCAGGAAGGATAAAAGATTTTAAGTTTGAAAATTGTATTATCCCACATTCAGTGGGTAAACATTTTTCTTTGTGTTTAAATAAAATAACGCTTCCTTGTATTGTAAAGAAAGAAGCCAGGAGGCTTATGGCGGGCCCCCTGGTTGGAAGACTTCAGTGCACAATGGGCCCCACTAATTTTGAATGAAAATACACAATAGAGCTCTAAAAACTAAATCCTATTGTCCCAGATTGATGCCGCAAGGTAACTTTGAAATTTTTATAAGCCAATACACTCATAAGGTAAAATGTGAAGCAAAGAGGAAGCTCTCCATGCACGGATAGATGGTGCCTTGGGAAGCATGCCTTGATGAATGATGCCTAAATTTTGTAGATGAGCAGGAGGACACATAGCGGACACGTGGTGCCCAGTCGCACAATCGTAGAGGTAGAAGGAGCTCATGGAATTGGCTTGTGACTGCGTGATTGAGCTCATCACGCAGTCGCACTGGTTTGAGGAGATACCCAGAATGATAAGCGACCGAGCGACCAAGCTAGTCACGCAGTCGCGGACCCAAATATGAGCACATCGTGTAGTCGCACTAGAGGATCAAGATGTTAAAATAGGATTGTGGGAGAGAGGCTGAGCTCATTGCGCAGCTGCAGATCTTCTAGTCGCACAGCCCAAAATTGCTTATCGCGCAGTCGTGCTCAAAAATTGAGATCATTGAAAAGGCATGCGAGTTAGTGATTCAGCTCATCGCGCACTCGCCCAAGGTTTTCAATAAGGCAAAGAAGTGTTGCGATTGAGTGCTAATGACCTAGTCGGGCACTCGGGAGGCAAAATGGAGACAGTCAAGAACAAGAAGGTGATTTTCAGAGCCTATTAGCAAAGTGCCACTTGTCAAATTTTGGTGCAATATGAGAAAAAAGGATTAAAATATGTAGAGGTTCAAATTTAATCTTAGTTGAATAGTTTAACCATTGAAAATATATTCAAATACTTCAAAATGTTCAGAAAGTGTGCACGGGAAGGCAAAGTTTATTTGATGATTTAGGGGGCAAATTTAATTGGAAGTATCAGCTATCATATACCATTGGAAATTTATTGAAGAGAGGAATCTGATTTTGTAGACCTTTTGAGGGCATATCAAATCAGATTTTTGCAGTTAGAGAAAGAAGCAGTTGCAGATATTTTAGCAGAAGGATAGGTGTCAGTGACTAAATTTGATTTCCCAATTCTTCTATATCTTAGATTCTTCTCAATTGTATAGTGATGGTGAAATCAATATTGCTAGGAAGCTTTCTGATTTGGTGTGTCCTATTTTAGTGTCTTTGTTGTGTAAATATATTGAATCAGGTAGCAAGTTAATGAAAAACATTGGAATCCATTTTTAACATTTGTCTAATGTCTTTATGTCTGGTTTTGAAATCTTGTGTATTAATTTGTAAGGCATTTTAGTGTACTGGTTATAAGGTAATTGTGAATTTGTGTTTTAGTTTCTTTCAAGGAAGCAGTAAATCTTATAGACAAGTTCATAGGTTTCAAGGTTTCACATGAATCTCCTGTCCAGGTGTTGGAGTGAAAAGAATGATTTGTAAGGCACTTCATTCAGGTTCTATTGTTTGAAGTTAGAGGGTTTTCTAAGGATGTATGTTTATATGACTATGTTTCCCAATAGGTACGACACTGGTCTCTGCTTGTTATGCAGTTTTCATCATCAATCCATAAAATTAATTCAATTTAATTTTCTATTTAAAGAGCTGTAAATGATTGTCAGATTAAGTGTGATGGGTAGGAATGCATCTCATGATTCACTGAAAGAAGTGAATCCAATAGGTACACCCGCCTGAGCCTTTGAGCTTGAAGTGTAGGAGGATTGTTTGATCCTTCTTAATTAGCATTTTCTTTGACAAGGTCAAGGAAAAATGCTAAAAAATCCCTTGAGTCTAGCCTTAGCATAGCTGACCCTCTTCTCCTCTAAGATTTCTTTGTAATCATATTGGTTTTCAATGGCTTCAAGCCAATCTAACAACTCTTCTCCATTCAGGCTACCACAGTAATATGGTATGTGTTCCATGCTATCCTTGTTCGAGGACTTGAAAGAATCTAAGAATACCATTTTTTCTTTGTCTATCTCAGGTTCTTTCCCTTTGTTTGATGACTCTTCTATCTAACTTTCATCTCCCCATTTTGTGATCTTCTTCCTGCTCTTTGTATCGGACACATTAGCCTTCTCCAAGAGGCCTTGAACCAATTCCACTATGGCATCCTTACTCATTTCCTTAGGAGGAATGTTGTCAACCTCTTGACTCTCTTCCCCTTCAAACATAAACAATCTTCAAGCTATTCCTACTCTGATACCACTATGATGCAGAGGGTTTGACAACTAGTGCTCTTCTTCACTTTAAGGTGTTTGAGTTGTCTAATCCAACCATCCCATGGTTGTTATTTATTGGATCTTCTTCCAGTTAGGATCTCCAAGACTCCTCTACCAACTTATCCTCCAAGGTATAGTTGGTTTCAAGAAGACTCCAAAGTTACCAAGATTAATTAGTCCAACTAATTCCCAAAATGCCTAGTATCTTCCATTAATCCTCCTCCTAGTATGGTAACTCTCTTCCAAGGATCTTCCCATGCATTCTCCAAGACTCTTAACACCCTTATTGACCCATCCTAGGTCATTCTTCACTCATCCCAATACCCCAATACCTTTTACCAATCCAATTGGTCACCTATACACTAGGAGGCCTAATTGCCTAATTCCTAGTAGGTCTGTTTTCACCTATTTTGGCCTAATGCTCCCAAAATCTGCAAATGACTCCACAAAAAAACTTGAAAATCTTCAAGACATCATTCAACCCTATCAGAATCCAAAACCGTGACCTCTAATGGCACCCAAAACCCTATTTTCTTGTAGGCCCTAGATTATAGCCTATTAATTAGGCCTCTGGACCAGTGAGCATGAACAATTGCTAATCTTGTATCCAATCTCTTATTCACCTCCAACCACCATTGAATCCTTTAGGAGGCTATCTAGTGCATCTAGAAATGCCACTAAGTCTTTCCCAAAAGGTCTTGGGTGCTTGTACAAATTCTTCCTTCTCCCTATCATGGCTCACTTGGTTTCACCAGTTAGCCATAGGGATTCACTTTTTGCCTATGAAATCAAATGAAATTAAAAAAATAAAACTACATACCTATATAGAGACCCTAACCCTAATATCCCCATGGTTTTAGAAAAATCCACTAGAGGAATTTTATGTTAGAGCCATTTCTAACTAGGCAACACTGTTTCTATCTCTGTCAGACCAGTGACCTTCAAAAATGTGTAACTTAACTTCTATTGAACTTCAAATCAAACTACTTAATGCATAAGAAAGATGAAAAAAATTACTACACTATCATGGAGCCCGATCACCTCTGCCAATCCGTACACAGCCATACAGAAACAAAGACACAATGCAGATTACACAAAAGAGGATAGAGACATCCGTACAAAGGTGTCAGAATTAAGTGTTTCACTCCAAAATATCATTAACCTCTTCAAAGCATCAAAACCATGCTCATATACTGATCATGGGGTAGTTACATTAGTTTTAACTAAATTTTGTCAAATCTTGCAAAAGTGGCTCGAGCAACTTTCAAAGTTGCTAGCAACATTTTGTCATTTTGAGCAATTGGACCTTGGTAGTCAACTTGATGATGGATGTTGACCTCTAAGACCCCAAATAGGATGAGTAGGGTCTTAAAACATACCTCTAACTCATATTACCCCAAAATAGAAACATTTCACAAATTGTAGCCAAAGTGTCCTAAAACACTCAATGGGCACTAAGGCCCTACAAACATGAAGTATCCTAAACATTGTATCTAATCTCTTAACCTAAAAATTGTATCCAATCCCTTGGATATTATTCTAATACACACCTAAACACATATAACAACCCAAAACAACACCAAAACAAGATATAGGGAGGTGCCATGCACCAGAAAGTTGGAAAGGTTTAAAGAGAATCAGACCAAACCCATAGTCTTACATAAGGATGCCCCATCAAAACCTGTTGGTAGCACTAAAAATGTTGAATAGTGGAGTGGGGAGAAGGGTTGGTATGAGAATGAGATCAAGAGGTTACTTGATGATAATAAAAATCACTCATTAGAGGCTCATCAAAAGGTCCTCAATACTTTTGAACAAATATTGCTCCACAGAGCAGAGCTAGTTATTAGAAATTATGAAGATGTTTACAAGGAGTATGATACTTTCATGGAAATACAAAGAACATTTCATGAAAATAAGACCAAGCCTTAGAAATTAGTGAAGCAATGACATCCTCATCATATCACTTTTACCAGTTTATACAATGTTACTCAATGAGATCTCTATGCTCCGAAGAAGATATCCACTTTCCACATAATCAAACATTGGACTATTCTATATCATGGCACATATGGTAGAAGAAAAGGATATTAGAAGAAAATCATGTCAAAGCATATGGTAGAAGAAAAAAGATATTATTGTTCAACGCTTTAATGTGTTTGAAGATAGAATCATTTCTTTATAAAATACCTTTTAAATTTTTATTGTAGATGTAAGGACATCAACAAGAAATAGAATGAAAGATCATATGGTTAAGATGCCTATTATTCTGAGTTTCAATTATCTATGACATATCAAAGTAATCCAATTGGAGGAAGAATACTCAGGGACATAGAAAAAGAAACCATGGGTCATAGCAGAGATCCTAGAAGATTAGAACCTAGTTACATCATGTGATCCTCCTGAGTGCAATGATTTGTTCTTTCAATTAATCATGTTATATTTTAAAAAACTAGTTATTAGATAGTTTATTTAGTTTTATGAGTTTTAGTTATGAAAAGTCATTATGTGAAATGGCGTGAAGCTTGTCGCTTCTCATATTTTTCTATAAAGGGGAAACCAAGGTCGTGGTAAAGGAGGTATTAGAATATCATCAATTGTAATAGAACCTTTATAAGTAATACAAAAATATCGAGTACTTTTTCAGTAATTATGGTGTGGATAATTTTGATTCCAAAATAAGTTCTCTATAATTTTTCAGTTCTAGTAATAGAATGTTGTCTTAAATTCTCTTATGAAGAAATTATTTACTATCATAGCAGTTTGAATTATCAAGAATAATTTGAGAAGTTTTTTCCTTATGCTTCTTGTCTAATTGGTCTCTTCAAGTAGGAATTAAACTCAATTAGACTAATTGTGTTGGCAGATATATAATTATCTAATATTGATGGTTAAATAGTTGATAGATTTATTCAAGTGGTAACTTTAAAAATCATCTCATAGAGTTATACATGAAGATTTAGAAGGAAGCTGACTCTATTGCCCAAACATGAAGGCATTGGTCTTTCATATTGAACATTATTCAGAACATAAACAATTATAGTAGAAGAATCAAACAAGTAGAAGTATAGATAAAAGAAAGAATGATCATAGATAAGAATTAGATAAGAAGTAGGAGTAGAAGGAAGATAGATAAGATAATTAGTCATTATAAATATTCAAGTAGGTAATAATTATATCATTCTATTTAATGAATTTATGCAATCTTAAGATAGATAAAAATCAGAAGGAAATTTCAATCTGTTATAAAAGCATTGAATTGAAGATATAGTTGGTGAATATGTAGACTCACCTGGATTTGGCAGAGCCTAAAGTGTAGAGGAAGTTTAACCATAATTTGGTTACTCACAGTCGTTGGCGAAATCAATTGGGAGGTTTGAACATAGAATTTGGCATAGTCTTAAAAATTTCCAATCTGTGTATTTGGGAACCAAGAGATCCTATATGCTAAAATATGAAATGTAAGAGGGCACACGAAGTTAGAGGGGGGAGTACAAAATAAAAGGATATAAATGAAGCTAGACATCATTTGGCCTTGTGGACAAAGAAGGCTACAACCAAAGCCTCAAGACAATATTGAACAAAGTAGCATGCAAGGGATGATAGTACAAAATTTGCTAAATCATACCCTTGAAACTTGAAAATGATTCCTAGAACCCTTCTACGGATGTCAAAAATAATTATTAAAATTGATAAATTTTTAAAAATATGACATTTGAAAAACAAACCTTGGGGAGTATGTGTGCTAAATGTGAAGGTAAACATAGTGTAATTTATAATAGGACACACGAAAACAAAAGGAGACAAACCAAACTTGACTTGAAAACTAAGAATAAAGACATAAATATAAATGCAAGATTCTAATCTCCTAACACAAAACCCAGATCTGAAGTCTGATAGGAAAAGTTTTCATATCAAATCCCTAAACCCCAAACACTAAAGTTAGAACCGATGAGTGATATTGGTATGAAAAAATAAAATTACCAAAATCTAGAAAGAAATTAGAGATCTACCAAAGCACAACACTTAGAAAATATCTTAGTATCCCAAAAATAGACCATGAGAGAAGACAAAAAGAAGCTAAACTGAAGTCGCAGGGTAAGGAAAAAATAGAAAATCAAGGACCATAGCATCTTTAGACCAGCTATTGATCCAAAATTGTAACAACTCATAGAATATTGATCATGCTAAAGGCTAACCACAATAGGAAAATGAAAAAAAAAAAAATAGGAAAGGAAAGTGGAACTCAACTTTGAAATAGAAGATTAAAAATTACTAGATACAACAATAGAAATTGATTAGAAAAGAAACAATTATCCATAGAGAGGCATATTCATGGGAGATAAGAACATTTCTTCTATATTAATTTAGCAGACGAAGAGGCACTTCCTTCTCTAGTCAATCACTTAATGGATTTTTTTCCCTATAAAAATGAGAATTTTGGTATGAATTCAGTATTTGTAGTTCACCCCAAACGAGGATTAGAAAATAATTGAAGTGCCAAGAATTAAAAATTTTCCTCATTATTTCATTGCCTACAAGCATTGAATCCCCCTATATCTGTATATCAAGAATAATGAGTTTAAATGGAATGTAAATTCCATTTCCAGACTTAAATCAAATGCTTTGAGCTCTATGTTATAGTTAGTTCTTTCTCCAACTTTCTTGCAAACTCCTAATAGAATAATACCATTAGAGTTACAAATGATGTAACCAATTCCTAAGGGCCTACGATTACCTAGAGAATGGAATGATGTGAAATATTTATTCAAATGAGCCTCTGATGTAAATCTCACTTTAAAGGTCTTAGGTGAGAAATTCCTATCCATTGTTAAATATAATAAGTTTCCTTGCCTATCATGTACTAAAATTATTTGATCTATTTATATTTTCTTTTATTAGTTTCATGATTCATTTTAGTTCCTCGACGAATGGATTTGTAATAATTTTCAAATCTTTACCCTTTGAACTTCAATGATAAATGGTGCTATTTGGAAATCTTTATATAATTTTCTGTAATTATATTTTTTTATCAAAAAAATGATCTATTATAAGAAAAAGAACATCACAACTTTAATTGGATGCAAATTAAATAATTGAATTCAATATGGAAAAAATTTCCAAATCCAGTCTTTACTAGCTTTATTGCTATTTACAATGTCCTATTATTTCAAGTCTTAAATACAAATAAAAGATTGAAAATGCCTTATACTACAGTACCGCATATGGCAATGTACAATTATTTCAAATCTTGAATGCAAATACAATTTGAAAATGTAAGTTCAAATTGTTCTACCACAATGGCCATTATAACAAAGCCTATTATGATGTCTATATATATACAATGTACCAAGTGATATTTAATTTAATTGCTATAAAGAATTTGTGATATTAAAAAACATAAGTAAAAGATATGCGAACTAACATGAAAATAAAAATTATGTTTGTTTTTCAATCGAAATTTGTTATACAAAAGTTACTAAAAATTTTAGGAGCCATACTTGCTATAACTTGATATGCGGTAATTGCAATGGTTATAGAAGATGTCCTTTTGTATAGTAATATGCCACAGATTTTGACTTTATATTTCTTAGTCATAATAAAATTAGAAGATAATAATAACATTCTTAGACAATATTTATGTAGACATGACCTAAATATATATTTAGATCAGAGCTTTATGGCGCTAAAGCAGATGTTTGAAAACATTTTCATGTCCACCAGAGCTGTGTTCCGACAATTTTACCATACTTATCCAATACTCTTTATCATCCTCTATAGTTATGAAATCTGTGAATTCTGATGATTCTACCTTTTCTTGCGGGATCCCTGGAAATTGTGTAAACTCAAGGTAAGACTGTTGTGGAATTGGTGCACCATAGGTATTCATGTTCAGCATAGGAAAAGAAGGAAAACGTTGGTCTGCTTCATCGCCTACACAGATATATGTATTTGATATCAAAGCCGAAATGGAGTCCCCACAGTTATTTTCTATTGGCAGAAAATCTTTGCTACCATCCTCATTAAGCATTTCAGAACTGAATTTTGTTGAACAAGGGACGAAATGATCTTCTCTTAAAAACTGCTTATCTATGTTTTGAAGATTATATGATACTAGTTGATGTTGTTCTTGACCCACAAAATTTGGTGCCACAGAATT
>MU224049.1:3498830-3509705 GCA_018584345.1 Thuja plicata | reverse complement strand
TTATGCCAGGTCGCAAATAGTTTGTCCAACGCAGCCTGCAACTCTTTCCACACCTCGATAAGCCTGCATCACCGTTATACTCTTTCATCTGATTTCTCATACATCAATCACGTATTTTGTGAATACACTATAAAATACGGGAAGCTTGTAACTCTGGTAAAGTGGGAATATTGCTTAAAAATATTATCTTTTATTTCCTGAGTTTTCTATTTTTTTTGGGTGGTTGTTTCATACCTTTCATGACAAAGTCCTCTTCAAATGTAAAATTGTAAAATTTTAAAAAACATTTTGGAAACGGGGTTAGAAGCATTGAGTGTTCAAAAATGATTTTAAATATCATTAAGAAGTCCTTATCATATGTAAAATTAAAAAATTTGAAACAAAATTCTTAGAAGGGGCTTGAAGCATCAAGGGTTCAAAAATGATTTTTTTAAAATTTTGGCTTAACTTTTTATGACCTCTTCAATAGGCTTAATTTTAAATTGACAAACTTAGAAAAAATATTAGTTATTACGTTTAAAATAATAAATATAAAAAAACAAAATTGATGAGATTTAAAAAATCAATTTCCAAGCACAAGAAGAGTTACAAATTAATTATTATCAAGAATGCGATGCTTCTACAAGAGAAAATTGGAAAGATGCACTTCTTGAACAACTATGAATGAAAATTAGCAAGTGTTATATATTTTTATGATGCGATGAGTTTAATAAACACTAATTTAGAAAAACATGAATTGTTTATTTATTTAACTAAAATATATATATTCCTTACAAAAATTGAGAAAAAAAAAACAGGTGATTATTACATTAGAAATAACTCTTAAAATTTTTAATTATATTTAAAATATTTTTTAAATTATATTTTAGATCAAATACAACAATTCATTAAGAAGATTTATAAATCAGTTATGATCATTTATCAATTTAATTATTATTATTATTAGATTAAAAATAAAAATGACAAGTTACTGAACTTGATTGAAAATGGAAGGAAATACAAAGAAGCTATAACTGAGATGACAAATTCAAAACGAACTTCAATCATTATTTTAATTTATATTTTATAATAAAAATTAAAATTTTTACGTATGCATTTTTTCAGTCAATAGACTTACATATAGAAAAAGAAATATATCACATAATTTTACATTACAAAAGAAATCATTTGTGATTAAATACAGAAATCCATAATGAAAAAAGGTTAAATACAATATTACAAATATATTGAAGTCCATAGTGAAGTTGTAAAGCTAGATCCTCATTTCTTCCATTAATTTGTAATAAACAATTAACTGACATCGATTTAATAATAATAATAATAATTCCTGGTTCAACAGAAGCATGATCATATTATAGAAGGCAAAAGTACCTGCACGCTTTGGAATATTAGGCCAATTACCAGGGCCATACTCCTTTATGTATTTCATGAGTTTGTGGTCATCTTGTGGACTCCATGGCCCCTTCTTCACCTCCCTTTCACTGCAACAACCTATCATATTATCTGCTTCCTATGCCAATTAACAGAAAAAAAAAAATAAGAACAATCTCGAGATAATATTTATACAGAAAACAGTCCAAGCGTGAAAAATCATAGTTCTCGGTGAAGTTATTTTAATCATTTAAAACAATTAAAGGGTGTTGAAGCTTTTGAAACCCTAACTATAATATTTGTAACAGCCTTGAATTGAAGAACTCATTACATTTGCATGACTTATTGTGGAATTTTTAAATTTGAAATATATATACAGCGGCAGCAAACCTAATAAATGAATAAGTTCTAATAAACGAATAAGTTTCTGCATGCACGGTGTTATTGGAAACTTCAAAGGACATACCGTAATATCCACCGTACTGTTAAGAAAAATCTAATACCCAATTCTGATTACACATTGAAAAAATAAATGAAGACATGCATTATCAGTTATTTAACTATATGATCTGATCAAGTAGTTATATATATATATATATATATATATATATATATATATATATATATATATATATATATACTTACTGATGGTTGGTTGGTAGTGCTGATGTAGTAATGCCGAAAATTTTATGGTCGTCCTTTCTATCCGGGAAGACGTAGTGATCACGTTTGTAGAGGAAGACTGAAGTAACAATAATAACAATAAATAAATAATGCCTAGGCTCTCATGTTAAAAGATGCAAGTATCTGCTTCTGCTAACAATTTGTACTTGGCAAGGAAAAAGTATAAGCAAACAATTCTTAAAGTTTGTTTACCATGTCAACGTGATGACTATTTTGCGTTGGAGTTTTATATCCAGATGAATGTATTTTGATGCTTCGCAGTGGAGATCATTGGTGTGCTGTCATGTCATGTAAGTTTTAAGATTTGAATAACCACCAATTTTTGCGAAACATGGGTGGCTGGAAGCTTCATTTATTTACTTATTCATAGTCATAGACCAAAAGAAGCGTATACAAGGACTTGATATTATATGCTTTCTGACCATTTCAGATGTCTGCCCGAATATAGTTGGATCTTTTTTCTTTCATCACTAGGAAGACCAAACTTAAACAATTTGTTATTTATCACTCTCACGAAGGCGACCGGAATCGTTTTCACTCAATCCATTTAAAAAATAATAATAATTCATAGGATTTGTATCTCCTACGTTACCTTATTTCTCTTATTTATTTACCATGAAACGGATTACATTATCAAGAGTCGAGATTACGATTTTAAGAAAGTAACCATACATAGATGTGGCGATGATACTTATAAATGAGAAAATTTAATCTAATTATCTTTGTCAAACGGTAGGTTAATGATATTAATAAGTATTTTTATTTTAGTTTGTTATTTTTATTCTTCTTAAATTACAATAAAAAATAAAAACTATGATTTATATGGGAAAAATGAACCAAAGTATAATAATTCGTAAATATAATATTTTGAAGTATTCTTTTATTTTTGTCCACTAGAGTGTTATTATAAGTGTTTCAAATGTTATCTTTCATGAGGATGCCCATAATATGAAACACCCCATTAACCTAGAGGAAGTGAAGCATGTTACATTTTCCTTGAGTCCTTATAAATCTCCAGGCCTAGATAGGTTTCCTCCCCTCTTTTTTAAGAAATATTGGGATATTGTTGGCCAAGACTTGTTCTGTGCCACAAAAGAATTATTTTCCTTTGGTACCATTCTTAAGGAGCTGAACAATACTTTCATTGTCCTCATTCCTAAGGTGATGGGGGCTAATCAATTGACTCACTTCAGGCATATTAGCCTCTATATTATAGTCTATAAAACTCTTTCCAAGTTGATCATTAACCCCATTAAACACTACCTTAGAAAGCCAGTCCATCCCCATCAGAAAGGCTTTGCCTCAGGCAGAAAGATCACCGATGCCATTCTTACTGTTCATGAGGCACTTCATTCCATGGAGAAAAGTAAAAATAAGAGTATGATTATGAAACTTAATTTTTCTAAAGCTTATGACTTAGTCTTGTGAAATTTGATTTCTACTATTCTTAGAAAAGTTGGCTCTCATGGAAAGATTCTGGTCCTTATTTAGAGTTTCTTCCACACCCCCAAATATTTGGTGCTTATTAATGGCTATCCCAAAGGTTATTTTTTGGATTTCGGAGGTCATTGCCAAGGTGAACCTCTCTCTCCCTACCTCTTTATTACTCTTGTTGATGTTCTTTGTAGGAATCTCTCTAGGTTGATTGAGGCTGGTCCTCTCATGGGTTTCAAGTGTTCCTCGTCTCCGATTGTTCTTTCTCATCAACAATTGGTTGACGATACCCTGTTCATGGGGGATGACACTGTCTCAGAGGCCCTCTATTGTAAAAAGTTGCTTCAGGATTATGCCCTTGTGTTTGGCCAAAGGATTAACCTTCATAAAATTGTGTTATATTTTTCAACACACTATGGCACCTTCAACTTAAGATTGCTTCCATCCTTGACCGTTAGATCATTTTTTTCCTTCAAAGTACCTAGGGATGCCTCTTTCAGTGGGCAAAGTTGACAAATTGATTTTGGTTGGACTTCTTGAAAGCGTGCAATAGACTTTAGCCTCATGGAAATTATCCCTCCTTAGCAATGTTGGTAAAATGTAGATGCTCACATCAGTCATTCAATGTGCTTCTATCTATGTCACATCACTCTTCCATATGCCAATAACTTGGACCAAAAAATGGATGCAATCAAGAGAAAGTTTCTCTAGTCTAGGGTTGAAGATAAAAAAGAGGCTTTCATTTGTTGAATGTGGAAAAGTGTGCTCCCCAAAGGAGGATGGGGGACTCAATGTTTGTGACTCCCATCTTTTGAATCCGGCCCTTCTTTCTAAGGTCAACTAAAATCTCATGAACTCTTCTATTTATTGGGTTGATATCATGATGAAAAAGTACCTTCAGAATGGAGCTAGTCACATCTTTTTGGAGCACCAAATCTCAACTGGCTCCAACATCTAGAACTATCTGGGTAAAACTATTCCCAATCTTCTTCAAGGTTGTCTCTAGTTGATCTTTAATGGGAGGAATATAAGAATTTGTAAAGACCCTTGGATCAATCAACACCCTCTGGATTACCATCCCCTTTTTTCTTCTTTGAAAAGTTCCCTTACGGAGTGGCTTTACAGGTTTGTTAGTAATTATTGGGATCTCTCCAGTTCTCCCCCGAATTGGAAGATTGATCCTGGGAGGTTTGATAGGCTACTTAGAGGTGTTTCTATTCAATTACTCCAACTTCTCAACTCCAAGAGATTCTATAGAAGTAATCAAAAGGACAAGTAAATTTGGAATAAAAAAATTGTGGGGGTTTACTCTGTGAATTAAGGCTTTACCCTCCTCTCCCCTAATCAGTTCTAGAAGTTTGATTGGTTGAAGATGTGGTCTCTCAAGGTGTGGCCAAAAGTCTAGTTATTTTGGTGGACTGTTTGTCATAGGAAAACTCTTACATTGGACAATATCAAGAAGAAAGGCATTCAGTTGGTCAACCATTGTCCTCTGTGTGAAAAGAAATAGGAAACCATAAATCTTCTTTGCTTCTCTTATGAGTATGCTTGGAGACTAAGACAATGGTTGATAATTCTCTTTAATAGGCAGTGAATTTTGATGGAGGATCCCCAAGCGATTTCTGAATTTCGGCTCCCGCCTTCTTCTCACCCCTTAACAAAAGAGTTGTAGTGGCATTCCCTCCTTTATGCAAGATGGTCCCTAAGGAAGGAGAAAAATAATTGTATTTTAAGGAACATTGCCACTTTTGGGAAGGTTGTCTTCCACTCTAAGTGATCCCACAAAGTTGTGTCCCACTTTTACGCACGAAGAAAAATTACGCGGATGAATTTTTTTCATTTTTGACCCCTTCGAGCAAATGGGGGTGTTCGCACGAAGGGAAAAAACCCCTTCACGTGAACTAGATGAAATGAGGAATTCGCTCAAACTAGACCCAATTCGAGCGAATCCTGTGAATCAACAAAAAACAAGCAATTTGTGCAAATTTTCCATGGGGGGTTCACTCTAACCACCTTCGCTAGAAGGGGTGTTTGAGCGAACCCCCTGAATTTGGCCTTCCTCTCCAAAGCCAACAAATTTCTGCAATTTTTTTTTCCGTTTGAAGTTCTCAATCAATGACCAAATAAAATAATCTTTTGAAACCAAAATGGCAGATGATCCTACTCAAAACAAGATTTAAAATGACTATGATTTTAATATATATTGAGTTTATAGTGACTTTATATTTTAAGTTTAATTAAACATAGGTTGTCTGGCCAATTAGGAAGCTCTCTCTTCAAGGCTTCGGGAAAAATTGTAAATTAGGAAAACAAATTATTAAAATTATGTAGTAAAAGAGTATTTGTGTTATCTTTCTAGGAAAAAAAGAAAAAATGTATTTTGATATCTACATATCAAGTTAGAGCGTTCGAACAGACCTTATTTCTAAATTACAGCTACTGTCACTTTAGAACTTAATAAAGTATGAAATATTGACCCAAAATGAATGAAACCAATTGCATCCTTTAGATATTGAAGTTACAAATACAACCTTGAAAGAATTACATCATTATCATATTTTTGAAAAAATTTATGCTAATCCAAGTGACGGTCACTCCTTAAAAACACTATTCTTTTTCACACAAACCACTTTTTGAAGGAGAAGGAAAAAAGAATTTAAATGAACTTCAATTAAAAAAAAAAAAAAAATAGAAACTAGAAAGAAAATTCTAAGACACTCTACTTTACATCATCTTAAAATTCATAATAGTTTTGCGGCAACAGGTGTTCAAAATTTAAGTTTTTTCTCAAAATGTTGATCTCAGTGTCAAAGTTGGCTAAAAAGTGGGACACGCTATTGTGGGACCACTCCTCTACTGTTAAACATATTCAATAAATCATGGTTAACATTAACCAATCAAATCACTCTACTCCTCCATTCCCATATGATTAGGATATTGTGAGAAAATGGGGTCTTTAAAATTGTCTTCTCACTTATAAGCCCCCCAAGATTTGGCTAAGAAAATTGGGTAGGTGCTCCTCCCCCGCAATCCCAAATGTGTTAAATTAAATTTTGATATCTCTTCTCTAGGGAACCTGGATCAAGTGGGTGGGGGTAGTCTCATATGAGATATGTGTGGTGCCATGTTGGCAGATTTCCTGGTCAATTTACAAATGTAGACTGCCCACGTGGTCGGGGCATACACAATTTACCACGGAGTGAGGATGGCAATTAATCGTGGTTATCAAAAGCTATTTGTTGAGGGTGACGTGATGAATGTCATAATGACCCTGACATTCAAGTACAAGGCGAGATGGGAACAATGCATATTTTCAAAAAATATTCTGGCCTCCTTGCCACGTTGGATGTGTTTCATTTCCAACATATTTTCTGAGAACCAAATGGCATTGCAGATAGTCTTGCAATGGAAGGAAGATTCAAGGAAAACATTATTTTTTAGAAATATGTGAATTCACTCCCTAACATATTTCGTGTGAAGATTGGTAGGGATATTTCCAACATAGGAAATAATGATGATAAGAAATGCTAAGTACTCCTCTCAGAGCTCAATTTTTTGGTACAAGATTTCTCTCTGTATGTGGTGGTTATTCGTGAAAAAAAGTTTTCTGTGTAAGCTCTTTCCTTGGGGATTGAGAATCTCGTGGAGGCTTGGTTTTCTCAATTTTTTTGTGCTCTTCTCTATTTTGTCTTCTTTGCAAGAATGATGGGTAGAAAATTCAACCAAATTGAGCCGGACACATTTGAGGATTACACGAACGATGAGAAGGTTTGGAATATTATCGTAGTTGGCCAGGTTGATAACTATGTCAAGGAAATGAAGGGTTTCAACCCTGATCTCTCCCATAAATTTTCTGAGTCCTCAGAGGATGGGATAGTCACCATTAATGGGGTTTCCTTTGTTTTTTTGGTGGAAACCATTGCCACTATGACTGGTTTGAATATAGAAGTGAAAGAGTTTCCCTGCAATTCCAAGGCTAATTACAGAGATGACTTTAAACACTTCTTAGACCCCGGTGAGAAGGTATCAAGGCTGCAAATTGGGTTCAAAAAAGAGAACTTGATGGAGGATTAGATGGGTTTCATGTCCATGCTTATTAGGTTCACCACCTTTGAAGGTAGATACAAAAACTTCCACTCCCATTTATTTACTATATTAAACCACTTTTGAAGAGGCATGAAATTCAACTTTCCCTTTTGTATTTTTTATTCTTTAACTCCTTCTGTGACTAAGGTTAAGTACAAAGAGCGTGTCCCTCTTCAGCGGGGCCTTAGACTGAGAGTTTATAATTTCTCCATCATCATTACGATTTAATATAGCTCTAGTCTTGTTCTATCGATTGAGTTAAATTACCCACTTTCAGCCCCATCCAATCTCAAGCCAAAGATCTTCCTATTTCCCCCTCCACTAGGTCTACCCATGTCTACCGTGTGCATAAAGAAAAGAGGAAGGCTATGGGTCTCGAGAAACACAAGGATAACAACCATTCTAAGGATGTTACCATTGACTTGTTGGGTGAGTTGGCCTCTACTTGGTCAACTTATTCTACTTGGACCCCTAAGAATTCCACTACAAAATCCCCCTCTATAAATTTTTTTCCTCCTTTGCCTAAAGACCAATTATTCTATCCCAAAGACCCTATCATCCACATAAGTACTTCTCCCTCCATGTTATCGACCTCCCCTATGGGTTTGTATAACTTGGATTCTGTTAGCCAAAATGTGGATGAACTATTCATCTATCTGAATATACAAAAAGTTGTGAGAAAATGGCTCATTTTCAGCTCCAGATCGCCAGAAGAAAAATTAATAAGCTCAAAGTTATGGCGGAAGCTAAGAGGAAAGATGAGGATTGGAATAAGGAAAAAGGGGATGAAAGCCTTTGGGAGGTTGTTAATGATTTTGGGCATAAGTTAAACAAATGGGAGCTTATTGAGGACGAGATTATTGAGTTGAAGATCCAGGTCTCCTCTGAAGAGGATAAAATAGAAATGATCAATGTACTGGCTAATATGAAGGATAATCAATCCCATCTCAGCAAAATTTTGGTTAATTCACTACTACATTTGGGGCCAAATTTCGACAGAAGTTTCCAACGGGTAACTTTTTCTTATGAATTTGGTGTTTTTTTTGTAATAGGCCTTGATGATGTCAGTATGCCAATGGGTTTTTAATTGACCATCGAAATTCCAACAGATTTAGGGTATACATTAAAAAAAAAGTGAAACAGCCTCATCATTTTTATTTTGATTGGAGAGCGGGAGAAAAGGAGCGACAGCTGAGCACGGGAGAAGGTATGTAATTTCTTCATCTTTTGAGCCTCTGGAATCATATTCAAATGCATTTACTTTTATTGTTGAGGGAGTTTCTCTCTGAAATGACCATATTCTACTAGTGTTGTGCCCTAGCTAGTGCTTTATCTCTATTATTTGATGTTATTGGTGCTTGTGCTCAAGGATATCGATTCACTGTATTAAAATGTTTGGATTTACGTTTGTTGATATTACTGGCATATGTGTTTAATGATGCCATTGTATATTGTTGTCATTGAAATGACTGCATTCTACTGGTGTCATGCCCTAACCCATGCTTTAACTCCATTATTTGATGTTATTGGTGCTTGTGCTCAAGGATATCCATTTTTTTGAAATGTTGACTGTGATTATCAAATGGACAACCCATGAGCTTCTAGCTAGGCGCCATTTGTATTGATAGCTTAGGGCATCAAATGTATTGTATCATTTATAGTTGAGACTTTGTTAAAAGCAAATAGGACAAAGAATGATTTTTATTTAGTTTCTCTATTTTGATCCCTAAGTGGCTTACAACCCTAGAGAAGTATATGCAGATTTACGGATCTAGTTGTAGGATACATAGCAGCTGATAATTTGTGCAAGAAATCCATGCATCCAATTTTAATAGAAATTAATATAAAGAACCAGGGTCCTCCAATGGCCCAATCATCCGGACCTTGATTGTCCCCTCAACCAGTGATCCTTCAAAACTGGTTTATCATGCAATCAGTGAGTGATCCTTCATTCTCCTGGTCTGCCCTGCATCCAAACATATTGGAAATACACAATAAAATGATAACAAGTCTTTCACAATCCCCCTTCCCACAAGGAACACTATCAACCATCCCTTCCACATAGTATTTCACTATTTTATGAGTGGATTGTGCAGGAAAAATTAACATTAAACAAGGAGAAAACTCCTCAACACATCTTGGAAACCATTGAATTCAATAATAAATGAAACCTAACACAAACACTAATCCTTTCATAGTTGCAGGAAATATGGGAACCATTTTTGACAGATGTTGTACAAATGAAGAGAATACTCCCAACAGGAAATGCTTCAATGTGGAACAATTGAAGGACAATATTTTACTTTTATATGCACATCTACAGTGTTTTTAATATATTTCTGAGATAACAAAACCATAGAAAGAATAGCATATAGAAGAAAGTAAAGAATAATGATCATATTTTGAGATATTGTGGAAACTTAAAGGAAAGAATGCTTCGTGGGGTTATCATGCAATCAGTGAGTGATCCTTCATTCCCCCCTCTTCCAGTGACCCTTCAAAACTGGGTTATCATGCAATCAGTGAGTGATCCTTCATTCTCCTAGTCTGCCCTACATCCAAACATATTGGAAATATACAATACAATGATAACAAGTCTTTCACAATCCCCCTTCTGTCAAGGAACACTATCAACATCTAGACCTTACTGTCCCCTCAACCAGTGACCCTTCAAAATTGGGTTATCATGCAATCAGTGAGTGATCCTTCATTCTCCTGGGCTGCCCTGCATCCAAACATATTAGGAATACACAATGCAATGATTAAAAGTCTTTTACAATCCCCCTTCCCTCAATGAATTACTATCAACATCTGGACCTTGACTGTCCCCTCAACCAGTGACCCTACACTGTGGTTTTTAGCCTAATTAAGACAGGCCTACCTTTGCATATAATAAGAGGCCAACATGAAACAAACATCCAAAGCTTAGGGGGTTGTTCCCTGTCCATAATTTATTATTTAAGTGCTAAGTGATGATGGGTATATCATTTAATTCATACCTAGTGTGTCTCTTTCTTTCTCTCCACATTTCACATTAGCAGTATATGTTATAAAATACTAATGAAATAAACTATAGGTCAAATCTAATGAAAATTGCAATATAAAGATTAAAATAGATCTTGAAGAAATATGCGAACCATTTTTGACAGATATTGTACAAATGAAGAGAATAATCCAAAGAGGAAATGCTTCAATGTGGAATAATTGAAGGACAATATTTTACTTTTATATGCACATCTGCAATGTTTTTGATATATTTCTGAGATAACAAAACCATAGAAAGAATAGCATATAGAAGAA
>MU224049.1:3473252-3493032 GCA_018584345.1 Thuja plicata | reverse complement strand
GTTGTCATGAAAATATTCTATTAAATTCTTTCAAATCCCCAGATTTGATGAGCTAATGAAAGGTAAAACATTCTATCAATAATATAGACCAAAGAAAGAGACAACCTATGATGGTCTCTTGAGCTGTTTTATCTTTAATGTGCATATCCGTCAGTTTTTTGAAATTTTATAATTAATTTATGATAGAAGTGTTATGCCTTTGAAAGATAAAATGTCAGAGAATCATAATTTACGACAATTCTTCCAACAGTAATGCTATATGTTCGACAGGGCAATCTGTCGAAGAAATGCTGCACGACTGTCGCTATTCCGACAGTTCAAGTGTCACAAATAGAAATTTTTTGACAGAAACTTTGACAGTAATGCTATATTTCTGACGTGATGTGGTGTCGGTAAACCGACAGATACGTCTTCTGTCACAATTTCCTACGCAAAATTGATGATGGACTCATGTGTCGAAATACCGACAAATGAGTGTTGGAAATCCGACAAATGGCTATCAGAATTTGACCTCAAATGTACTAGTGAGTTGTCTAAGTACAACAAGACTATGATGGAAAATGCAAACCCCTTAAAAAATTCCATCTAGACTTAGTTGGAGGAAGGAAAGATGAAGACGAAGAAGAGAAGTATGTTTAGGAAAGTTTAGGATAATTTTGGTTTGATCTAGGAGAAAGTGTGTTAAGTTGTGTGTGGGTTTGATCTAATTGACCTTTGTAAGGTCCTCTTAACCAAAATGGGTCAATTTTGGTGTTTTATAGTCAAAGTCCTTAGAATAATTTTTTTGAGGTGTTTAGGGTCCTACGACATGTTGTAGGACCTTCTGGTGTCCAATAAAGTCATGGAAATGTAGAGAGAGTACAATGTAAAAAAGTGCAAAAGTTGCTTGAACAACTTTGCAACTTTTCAATGTTACTCGACAACATTTTGCAAGAGTTGTATAAACCACCCAAAGGTAGTTAAGGGTCAGTTCAAAAAGTTCCAATCAGATGTCCAGACATATTTATGGGCCTTGGATACCATGTAATGAGATTGGCTACTTTTGGCATAATTTTCTAAGAAAGTGGAAGGAACAACAACTGTGTTTTATTGATTTTCTATCTTAAGCTTGGTTTAATGGATTTAATTCCTTAAAGTTTCATTGTAAATAGGAACTACTAGTTGACTTACATTTATATTGAATTAGGTTAGTGTAAATATTGTGTTTTGATCATTGAATGTAAATAAACTCCTTGCTCTGTGTTCTTTGGATGAGAGAGGGTTGTACATAGCAAAATGGCTGTCATGGCGTTTCTACCCATTGAAAACACCCATGCCTTGGTGAAATGGTAGAAGAATAATTGTATATTTTTTTACCCTTTTTCAGGGTTATAAGTGGAGATGATGAATATTGAGCTCTCTCCCTAGGCGACCTTGGCTATAGCTTCACCAGGGATAAAAGACTAACATAGAAGTAAATCATGTAGGTTTGGATTTAAATGTGTATTCCAATGGTTGGAGGATGATATGTGGGAAGTTTTTGGACTCCCAAATCTATGGTAGACACCAATGTCACAAGCTCACCTAGTTTTGATAGAAAATGGAGCAAACTGGCCTAATAGCCCTATATTTAAGGACTCGATCCCCAAGAGTTTAAAGGTACTATATGGAGGGATCAAGACATTAAAACCTTAGAATTCCTTTGAGTATCTATAAAGGGTATTTGGATCAAAATTTATTTTTGGGACTTCCTTGGGAAGTTAGAAAGTTAATTGTGAAAAGGTGTCTAGATAGAGCTATAAGAAGACCATAGGCCATTCCCTAGTTTTTAGGACTTCTATTGGTAGAAGGAAAAATGTATAGTCCAAACCATTAAGAAAAGAATTTTTTGATCTATTAGATGTTGTTCACAAGCCTATTTTCTTCTCTGAATAAATTTTAAAGGATTTGGAGAAATTACCCTTGTAGATGTAGTGTAGACTGAAAGCTAAAATTGGTAGGGAAGTTCTTGTTTTGTGGGTTATGAGAACTTAGTGTTCCACCCTATGGTTTGGGGTTTGTGTGAAGCCCTATAGGGTCCTTGGAGACCTAGTGTTGAGTCAAGCTAACTATAGAAGGAATCCCCTATCAGATTGGTATCAAAGCCCTAAAGAGTCTTGGGCTAGTGAGTACATGAGTGATCTAGAATCAGTGGGAGAGTCAACCATGGTGACCAACACAGAGTTGGATAAGAAGATGGATGAAAGAGAAGAGGAGAATGGACTCCTAAAGGATTAGTTGGCAGAGATGCAAATGAAGTTAGATGAAGTGCAAGACTAGACTACAAAGGTATGTGAAAAGGTGTGGGAGATAGAAAGAAAAGGGAAGTCAGTGGCAGAAGAAGATACAATGCGAGAGCATGATCTAGTACTCCAAGAAGAGCCATTTCTTAAGGATCTAAAGGTCATGAATGGAAAATAATTAGAAGGTGTACCTATATTCAGTAGTAAGATGTAACTAGAAGTCATGGAATGGTTAGAAGGACTATAAAACCATTTTGAATGTGACAGTGTGACACAAGCACAAAAGGTGAGAGTGGTAAAAACAAGAATGAGAGGGACTTCCCTCAAATGGTGGAAATTTATACAGGATGAGAGGGTTAAAGAAGGAAAGAATACCATTACAAGATGGAAGGGAATGGTGACAAATATTAAGGAGACCTATCTACCTGATGACTTTGAAGTGCAATTGCACAAAAAGAGACAGAACCTTAGACAGAAAGATCTTGAAGTGAGTACTTATACACAAGAGTTCAACAAAATTTGTCAGAGATCCCATATTATGGAAGAGGAAAGATTAAAGGTGAATAGATACCTAAATTAGTTAAGGTGGAATATCCAAGAGGAGATAATCTTTTTGATCCCAAGGATAGTTCACCAAAGTTATCAACTTGCCCTCAAGGTAGAATAAAAGCTCAGAAAGAATAATTAATCAAGAAGTAGGGATAGAGGTAGAGAAAGAGATGGAAGAGGTCAGACAGGAGGATTTGGAGGAGGAAAATTTAAAGAAAGAAGCCAAGGAGATTCCAAGCTCATTGAACAATAAGGAGAGACAAACAATAACAAAAGTGATTATAATAGAGGTAGAGGCTTTAATAATAACTCAAGAGGAAGATCAAGTGGCAAAGGAAGAGGATCTTCCTTATATTCTATGAAATGTTATAACTGTCACCAGTATGGGTATCTTGCCTATAGGTGTCTTGAAAAGATCTCATCAATACAAGGTGGAGAGAAAAGGATAAGCTATGTGCAAGAAGAGTGTTCTAGCATTAAGAAAAAAGAGGTGGCATTAGATTCAGAGATAGGAGAGAACATGATGAGAAGAAGAACACTGATCAGAGATCCAATAAAAGAAGAACCAAGTCAAAGTAGATCTTTATTCAGATTCAAATGCAAGATTCTAGTTAAGGTTTGAAAAGTTATCATAGACTCTGGTGCTACTAATAACATTATTTCTATGTAAGCCATTAAATATCCTTAATTGAAAAGGAATTCTCCTACTAACCCTTGTAGAGTCACTTGGTTAAATAAATATCAACATGTGTTAGTTAATGAGAAAGCTTGGGTGAAGTTCTTCATAGGGAGATATAAGGACAAAGTTTTGTGTTATGTATTACCCATAGATGCTTGTCATCTCTTATTGGGAAGACCTTGGCAGTTTGATAGATTTTCTATGCATTGTGGAGCTAAGAAATCCTACTCATTCAAGAAGGATGGAGTCACATTCAAGATTCAATCAATCTTAGAAGAAGGAGAAGTGAAGAAAGTGGGTCCCAATGTACTCCTATTGGGGAGAAAGGAATTCTTAAACAAATTTGAGGAAGGAGATGGAGTGAGTTTTGCCTTAGTGTTGAAACCTAAGGGTGAGAAGGTGGAGAAGAAGGAAGAGTTACCCATAGAGATACAAGAGTTACTAAACTAGTACAAGGACATAGTGAGTGAGGGTCAACTAGCTAGCCTACCACCTGAGAGAGATATTAGCCCTCAAATTGACTTTATCCCTAGAGCCTCACTCCCTAACGATTCCTCCTATAAGATGACCAGACAACAAAATGAAGATATTTCTAAACAAATCCAAGAGTTACTTGAACAAGGCCTAATTAGGAAGAGTATAAGCCCTTGTGATGTTATGACTACCTTAGCCCCAAGGAAAGGTGGTACTTGGAGGTAATGTATAGACTCTAGAGTCACTAAAGGAATACCATATGGTATAGGTTCCCAATCCCCAGGATAGAGGACTTAATGGATTGTCTAGGGGAATCCAAGTACTTTACTAAAATTGACTTAAAAAGTGGTTACAACTAGATTAGAGTGAAGGATGGGTATGAATGGAAGACAAACTTTAAAACCATAGAAGGCCTATATGAGTGGCTATTCATTCCCTTTGGGTTGTCTGATTCCCTAAGAGCTTTTATGAGATTAATGAATGAAGTGTTGAAAGACGTCATAGGTAAGTGGGTTGTTGTGTATCTAGATGATATCTTAGTGTTCAGTAAAACAAAAGAAGACCACATTAGGCATTTGCAGATGGTGTTACAAAGGTTTCATGAGAAGAAGTTAAAAATCAACCTAGACAAGTCTGAGTTCATGAAACAAGAGTTAGTATACCTTGGGTTTGTAATATCATAAGGGAATTTGAAAATGGACACTAGTAAGGTGGAAGAAATTATAAATTGGCCTACACCTAAGTCAGCTACAAAGGTAAGGAGCTTTCATGGTTTAGCCTAGTTTTATAGGAAGTTCATCGGACAATTTAGTAGGATATGTGCACTATTGGCAAGTTGACACCCAAGGAGTACATGACTTATTTTGTGTTTTCATTACAGCAACAAAGTCATATGAAGTTTTGACAACAAACTTAGTACTGGAAATTGACTAAGTATAGAAGACAATATAGAACAGAGATACACAGATTATCAGAGCACCATCACACGTGCGTACTACTGATTCAAACTAAGAACCTTTAGACATAAGGTATGTGATATGTTTTTATGCTTACCCTACACACACATAGTATGGAATGTCAGTACAGATAAGTTACATAAAGAACAAGTACACTAGCAGTTCAAAATAAAGACTATGGAACCGACTTTAGGTTTTTGATTAGCGTGTAAACGTTTATTATGTAAAGGATAAGTGCCTACTATAGTAAGTTTGTAACCATGTATTAAACATTATTGTAAACACTCTTAATACAATTTGTTTGGAAGTGTTGTGTATGTTGTTTTTGGGCCGAATAAGGTCTTGTTTATAGTCGTGTCTATTCAGGCATAAACATATATATATATATATATATATATATATATATATATATATATATATATATATATGCAATGAAAAGATATATTTGAAGTGTTGAAGAAATATGCAAAGAAGAGCAGTGTAAAGATGTGAGTATGAAATAGAGCCCTTAAAGAATATAAGAGCATAAGCGCATAACCGGAACTAATCAGACATCTGTGTCATATACAACAATTCATTTTGGGTATAGTGCATATCTATTCTCAGGAGGTTATAGCCTTCTTTTCTCATTGAGCAGTGAGATCTTGGACAGTGAGTCCTCACCCCTAAAAGGGTTATTTGCAAAAGACTCTTAACAGGGTCAGGCCATTAACCAGGTCATTGTACTTGCATTGTAAGGACTTCTCCTAACAGGGCAAAGGAACTTTAACAGGTTCATTACACTAGTGCAATATTTGTGGGTACTAATTCCTATTGGGGTTTTCCTCTAATCAAGGTTTCCCCGTAATAATATTATGTGTTATGTGATCTTGTGTTAAGCTTCAAGTGATATATATATATAATCGATCTATATTTAAAGTTGATGAAATAGAATAATTAGTTAAACACTAATTCACCCCTCCTTCTCAGTGTTTCCAACAATTGGTATCAGAGCTCTGGTCCTCTAAAAGAAAGTTTAACCACTTGAGGAGATCATGGATTCAGTAGAAGAAAAACATCTGAAAAAATAATCTTGACAAAGCCCTTGAAGATCTAGACAGATCTGAGAAAGAAAATGAGGAACTTAAACTAAAAGTTGATGGCTCACAAATGCTTATCAAAAAGTTAAGAAAAGATTTGAAATATTGCTCTACAAATGATTTGGGGAAAATGGTGAAGAAATTGAATGAATAAAACTTATCTTTAAAGGATAACATAGAAGAATTGAATGATTAGTTAACTAATAGCCTAATAGCTATTGAAGAGAAGAACATAGAAAATAAACAATTAGATGAAAAAATCATGCAAGCCAATATGAAAATCTTGGAATTGGAAAACATCAAGAATAAGATTGAATCTGAATTATCAGGAGCAAAAGATAAGATTGATAAACTTCACACAAGTTTTGATTTAATTCAATAAAAAAATTATGCACAAAAGATAAAAGGTGACACCGCTGGTATGGGATATAGTATAGCTCAAATTTAGATCAATTCATTACAAGAAATAAACAAAGCTCAAATAGAATCTACAGAAGAAAAGAAAATTGAGAATCATGAAGAGACTAAAGCAGAGCACAAGGTAGTCAACCATACTTGCTATGCCTGTAACAAACATGGTCACTTGGAAAGAGATTGTAAGGATGTAAGACCCTTCAATGGTTACTGTTACTCCTATAATAAGTTTGGACATAGGGCTATTCATTGTAGGAAAAATCAAAGAAATCTGTCACAACTAAACCAAAGGAATTAGACTCAATACAATCAGAGAAACCAACCTCAAAGAAACTTGTAGAACATTACATGTCAGATATGTAATTACAATGGACACACAGCCAAGTAGTGCAGCATGATGAATAACAACATTAGACCTCTTATCATTTTTCGCTCATGTGGAAAAGCTAGACACATATCAAGGTTTTGCAGGTCAAGAACACAAGGATAAGAGAATCTTAAAAGGTCTCTGTTTGAAGAATGAGGAGAAGTCAAGTTTGTGAAAGCTAAAACTAACTCAGATAAAATATGGGTTGAAGTAAAGAAGGATAATGAAGAGAACAAGGTAGTAGATGCATCCTCAGTAGATGCACCTTCTACTTCTAGATAGTTGACCCTCATCGTCTTAGGGGGGGCTATTCTAGCTTTGAACCCCTGTGTGGCTGGTATACTCACCTCTCAGTATGCGCATTTGGATTTATATCAATGATCACAAAAGAATGCAGTATACATAAACACATTATCTATACTTTATTCTGAATAAATTTTGAAAGTCTCAGTAAAAGAACTTACAAAATTAAATGCAGAAAAACTTTATATAAATCGGTGGATTGATTGATTATTCTCATTGTTCACATCCGAGATCAAAAATTTGTAAAGCACAGAAGCACTAAGAACTAAAAGCAATCAAAGGTATCAATTTGATTAGTTGGTAAATAGATTGCAAGTTGAAATGAAACCCTATCAGTCACGTCATTTTGATTTACCATGAAACCCTACTTAATCAAGCTACAAGTAAGTATGGAAACCCCAGTTGTATTTAACATTGCTGAAAGTAAGAGATTGGTCATTAAGAAGCATCCATTCAAGTCTATATTAGATGATGTTGAAGGAGCATTATCTAAGACTCTTCTAGGAGTCATGAACATGGAAGACATTCACACGTACATCTACTGCAAGAAGGAAATAGTTGGAGACAACAACATAGCTACTCTTATGGGTGCAATGATGAAACTAGACTACTCATTCAAGGATGAATACGTGCATCTCACTGATAACCCTATCTTTGAGTATCCCAACATGCATGAGTTCTATGAGCCAGAATGGGTGAAGATATTATTGAGTAGGATACATGATGACTTATATTGGATTGGGAGGTTCCTGTCTGCATCACTGCAAACCTAATCCATGAAATGACTGGACTTCCTAAGACTAGACCAATTCTTCCTACTAGAAAGGATGTTAAGAAGCAGGTTGAACAAGTTTGCTTATCTAGAAGTGATAGGCACGGCATGACTGTCGATCCTATTAAGGAGAATGACATCAAACTACTCACTATGATACTTGGATACAAGTTTCAACAGGCAAGCAGACTGAATAGTGTGTCCACAACAATAGTTATGGCAACAATAAGGATAGTGAAAGATAACACTTAGTACAATCTCTGTGAACTATTGTGCGCATAGATGATTGAGAAAATCAAGGCTACTAAGCATGACAAGAGCAAGATATTCAGGTTTGGCTCTTTGATTATCTACCTGTACTTCCACATTGTTGGTAAAGTTGCAAATCTTTACCTAGATAGGAGTAAACCTACTATGTCTCACATATCACTAAAATCTACATCAGAGAGTAGTGTAAAAGAAACCATGGACGTGGATATCAAAACATTCAGGATCAAGATGTAGAAGAGGTTCAGGATACCTGAGAAGATAGTTGAGAAATACAAAGACACCATATGCTTCATGGTGGAAATTGACTGTACTTGTATGGAGGTAGTTGAGCCTAGAACAAAATGGATTTACCCTCTCGGTTATGAAGTTGAAGAACATGTTTTGGAAGGTTATGCACAAGTCCTCCTATCTGCGCTGAAGGATCCCAATGAGCCTCAATGGGGTACTTACAGAGAAAAGACAAATCAAGTTGATTCTGTCCTATACAGTACTGACAACAAAAAGAAGGCATCAAGGATGACCTCAAATATCTTAAAAGTTCATGGTGTTACACAAGAAGACCTAGACAAAGCTAGGGAAGCTAAGATAGCCAAAGATCTTGATAAAACTCCCATTGAAGTAAAAATAGAAAAGTCTGATGATATTCCTAAGAAGAAGAAGAAGAAATTAAATGTAGACACATCTGCACCATCAACCACCACTGATCTAGAATCTTCACCACCTTCTATACCCAGCAAGCTGACTAGAAGGAAGTAGCAAGTTCCTACAAGTCATCCATCCTCAAGAACTATAAGGAGCAAGGTAAAGAACATGCAAGCCCCTCCTGAGGTAGGATTTAAACCTATTCTAACTGTTCTAAAGAAAATAATTGTTAATGAAGGAAGACTAGAATCTCTTGAGAGTCTATATGAAAAATATCAAGAGATAGACAAATCAAAAATTCATTCTATGATCATCTCTCACATGATTAAGTTCAAAAGGACACTATTAGAACTCAAAATAGTCATACCAGACAAGGTATGGAAAATACTTGATGTATTAAAGAGGAAAACAATTGAAGAGGATATGAGGATAAGAGAAGAAACATTGGATAGTCTTCTTCCGGTATGTTTGCATGATGACAAAGCCATTCTGTTGGATTTAGTAAAGCCACACCTAAGAACCAAAACAAGAGTTATCAATATCATGAATAAGGAGTATGATCTGGTTGGTGAAGAGACTCAGAAAGATTTTGAGAAGGTATTTCTGGATAGACATATCTATCCTTCAACGGTGCCTACAACAAAGGTAACTCCAGTTCCTCCCAAATAGGTTACAGAACCAGTGTTTTAGAGTGCACCTAAGACAGGTCCACATGTTTCAGCACCCTTAGTTTCAATAGCCTCTGATATAGTAAAAGATTCAGGAGATACTATAGTGATTGATGATTTCAAAATATCCATGATCACCTCTGACAATGATATGGACAAAGTTGAAAAAGCATTTGTAAGCACTTAGGAGACAAAGGAGGTGTGCACTGATGACACATCTTTACAACAAGATGAAGTTCCCTCTAAAGATTCAACAAAATTGAATAAAGAGGAAGATAATCAAAATAATGAGACACCAGTCTTGGAGATCTTAGTAAAAAGTGAATGCATGGATACTAGTCAGAATACTATATTCACACCATCCATTCAACCATCTACTTCATTGTTGTTAAGATGAACTCTTGACTTAGCAAATCTGGATGCATGGGGAGAAGAAGACTTGATCAAAATAAGCGTCCTAGCCATGGAAAAAGCCAAAGAGAAACAAGTTATGAGAAACCCTCTCTTTTTGGAATCAATGAACAATCTGAATGACCTAGTGCCTGCGGACAAGAAAGTAGCTAGAATTCAGTCAGTTGATGATGTAGATAGCATCCTAACAAGCTTCAAAGCACATTTTACAAGTTTAGTAGACTCAGCTACTAGAATTGCAGAAGATGAGTATAAAAAGTGAAAGATTGAATGAACTAGTAAATTTTTTTTCCTTAGATTTAAATTCATTAAAGATTGGGCAGTCTATGTTGAAAGAGCTGGCATCAAAAGGAAGAAAGGTTATAGGAAATTGCACAGACAAAGGAAAACTCACCTCTAAACATATCAAAAACATAGAAGAGGCAGATATCTTGGTTAATAACATAAGACACTCAGTTGAAACATCATCCCAAGACATAAACATCTGCAACAATATCTATCAAGGTTAGATAGAAAAGATAGAAAAATCTAAAATGGAGATCAGTAAGATAAGGATCAGGCAGACTCAGTTGAGAAATGCACTTGCGCCCTCCTTAGCAGTTCTCGATGAGAAATTTAAAAAAATTGATGCAACCATTGCTACTTATGATCAATGACCCAGCATGGATTTGACAAAGATGGAAAAACTCACATATGCCCTATGCATCCATCTACAAACAATTGATGTACTAAAGGCATTCTGGCAGCAAGAGATGAAGAATCTGTAGATAGCCTATCTAGATGTATACAGTGAGTAAGCATCTAGTGACTTACAATTTTGACACCTTTGTCATTAATGTCAAAGGGGGAGTAATGTATGTATGAGGAATAGTGTATATATATGCAAAGAAATATATAGTATATGTTAAGAGAAGAGAATATACAGTTTTTGGTGTTAGTCAATTTTGAGTAACTTGGCCATATTCCTTTGTTGCCATTAATGAAAAAGGGGGAGATTGTTCGGGAGTTGACTCCCACGGAGTATATGACTTGTTTTTTGTTTTCATTATGGAAATAAAGTCATATGAAGTTTTGACAACAAACTTAGTAGTGAAAATTGACTCAGTATAGAAGACAATATAGAACAAAGATACATAGATGATCAGAGCACCAGTGCACATGCGTACGACCAATTTAGACTAAGTTCCTTCATACATAAGGTCTATGATATTTTTTTATTCTTACCCTACACATGCATAGTATGGAATTTCAGTACTGATAAGTTATAGAAAGAACAAGTACACTAGCAGTTCAAAATATAGAGTATGGAGCCGACTTCAAGTTTTTGATTAGCACATAAATGTTTGTTATGTAAAGGATAAGCGCCTATTGTAGTAAGTTTGTAACCATGTATTAAACATTATTGTAAACATGCATAAGCCAATTTTTTTGGAAGCATTATGTATGTTGTTTTTGGGCCGACTGAGGTCTTGTTTATAGTCACATCTATTTAGGCATAAACATATATATGTAATGAAAAGATATATTTGAAGTGTCAAAGAAATATGCAGAGCAGAGCAGTGTAAAGATGTCAGTATGAAATAGATCACTTAAAGAAGCTAATAGCATAAGCACATAATTGAAACTGATCAAACATTTATGTCATATATAGCAGTTCATTTTGGATATAGTGCATATCTATTGTCAGGAGGTTGTAGCCTTCTTTTCTCATTAAACAGTGAGCTCTTGGATAGTGAGTCCTCACCACTAACAGGGTTGTTTGTAAAAGACTCCTAACAGGGTCAAGCCATTAACTAGGTCATTGTACTTGCATTGTAAAGACTGCTCCTAATAGGGCAAAGGAACTTTAATAGTTTCATTATACTAGTGCAATATTTGTGGGTACTAATTCCCACCAGGGTTTTCCTCTAATCAAGGTTTCCCTGTAATCATATTATGTTTTATGTAATCTTGTGTTAAGCCTCAATTGATATATAATTGATCTATATCTATAGTTTCTAAAATAGAATAATTATTTAAACATTGATTCACCCCCCCTCCCCCTCTCAGTGTTTCCAACATGCACCTGTCTCACAAACCATTAAAGGGGGGATGAAAACTAAATTCCTGTGGAATGAAAAATCTAACAAGGGATTTGAGACCTTGAAAAGGAAGATATCGACACAACCAATATTGACACTTCCTAGCTTTGAGAAGTTCTTTACAATAGAGTCTGATGCTAGTAACACTATTATAGGAGAAGTCTTAACTTAGGAAGAAAAGTTTGTGGCTTTTCATAGTGAAAAACTAAGTGATGCAAAGAGAAAGTACTCTTCATATGACCTAGAGGTGTATGCATTTGTTTAAGCCTTAAGGAAGTGGAGGCATTACCTTATTCCTAAGGAGTTTGTGGTCTACATAGACAATCAAGCTTTAAGCTACATGAATTCACAAGACAAATTGAGTCACCAGCACATAAAGTGGTTAGAGTATATCCAAGCCTACACTTTTATAATTAAGAATAAGAAGGGGCTAAAACAAAAGGTGGAAGATGCACTAAGAAGGACGTTGCTGAGTGTTCAATAAATAAAATTAAGGAGGATTGGAATAGAGAGATTCAAAGAATCATATCCTGAAGATGAGGACTTTTCATCTATCTATAAGGTGTGCAGTGACTTTCAAAATCATTTCCATGGTTAGTACTCTGATTTTACTCTGCAAGAAGGTCTTTTGTTTAGGGGACGACAACTGTGTGTTCCTAGAGGTTATATGAGGAAGAAAATAATCTAGGAGAAACATAATGGATCACTTAGCGGACACTTTGGAGTGAATAAGACGTTGGATTTGGTCAAAAGATACTATTATTAGCCTAAAATGAATAAGGATATATAGAGGTATGTGGAAACTTGTATAGTCTGGTAGAAAGGAAAAGGAACTTCATCAAATGTAGAGTTGTATCAACCCCTTCCAATCCAAAATAGACCATGGGAGTGCCTTAGTATGGACTTTGTGGTTGGACTCCCTAAAATAAAATAAGGGTTGGATAGTGCCTTTGTGATTGTGGAAAGATTTAGTAAGATGATCCATTTTGTGCCATGTAAAACCACCCATTATGCATGCTATATAGAAAATATATTCTTTAGGGAAGAATTTAGGATTCATGGTCTACCTTTAGTATTGTGTCAGATAGAGACTCCAATTTTATTGTTCATTTTTGGAATACTTTGTAGCAGAATTTTGGAACCAATCTCTCTTTGGGTTCTCCATATCATCCAAAAATGGATGATCAGACTAAGGTGGTTACCAGGATTTTGGGAAACCTTTTGAGGTGTCTCACCAAATAATATGGACAAACATGGGATCAAGTTACTACCCAAGTAGAGTTTTTCTACAATGATACAATAAATAGGTCCACGGGTAAAAGTCCCTTTTAAGTGATCTATGGGATCTAACATAGTGGTATATTGATGTAAATGAGAGAGTTGAGTTCCAAGATTCTTCCAAGAATCTTCTAATCACTCTGAGAGTCCCACAAAAGTTCCTTCCACTAGGATCAATACTATGGTCCAATCAACTGACTTGATTAATCTAGGGTCACAACAATAGCTCTCACTTGCACTTCACTTCACACCATTCAAATGATTAAACATGGTCAAATTTATTCATAAGCATACACATACTCAATCACCGTCATTGAAAAACATAATAATAAATAACTACTCAATCTTTAAAACATGGATTTCAACTTTGCCATCCTAGATAAACCCGCACACACAGGTTAATAAATTTCTAACGCAATCAAAATTGTCAATCTCTTTGGTGAGGATGGGCACAATGAGATCTATCAACACATACCCAAAGAACATTAAAATCCAATGGTGCATTTGAGAGATATAGCCCCCACACTGAGACTGGTTTTTCCTATGACATTCAAGAACAAAACACATATAAATCCCTTATAAACATATATAACTACCTTATTTCTAAACCAAATGCAATCATTCTAAAAAAAAAACATGCCTAGTTCAATATAGAGGCATGTGAAAAAAAAAATTCGATACAGTATCATTAGAGCTCAAAGAATATGGTTGAAGATGACTATTTTTACTATAAAAGAAAACATGGAAAATGCAAAAAATAACCAACTTTTTTTCTTCAAATGTTTACAAAAGTTTATCTTTATGACCACCCTACCTTTTTTCAAGCTTCCATCCTTTTATAAAACCTCTTCGATTTCTATTTGACAGACCAACTACTTTGGAACTGCCCAAACTACTTAAAAATTGATTCTAACTGCCCAAATCGGTTGTCCCTATCTTTACAGAGATATTAAAATGTTGTCAAGTTGAAAACTTAGTTTTCAACTTGATAGCTATGTATCCCATGAACCTTTACATTCAAATTGGTATTTAAATGTCCTTTACCAACTAATTAAAATCTACATATACCATTTTAAAATTTTACATTAGCCTTTATTCGATAGGTTTCCAATCTAACGACTTTCCAACAACATTAACAAAATGACTCCCATACAACAATATGGTGACATTACTGATCATGTTAACATTATGGGAGGAAACCTTAGAATTCATATTTTCCTTGATCTCCTTGGGGTCTTCATGAGGATCTCATGGTCAACTAAGTGACCATCCTCTGTCTTCATGAGGTGCTTTGCACCACATATGTGAGCTTAGAGATCTAGGGAGTATTGTAGAGAGGAGTGGATATGAAAATGAATTTTCTTAGTTCATTAAAGAGGTTCATGATAAAATAAAGAAATCTCTGGTGGATAGTACTACCCATAAAAAGTAGAAGGTAGATGATAGAAAGAAGGATGTTCAATTCCAGGTTGGTGATCTTGTGATGCTTCACTTAAAAAGAGAAAGATTACAGAAGGGTGTCTCACACAAGCTTCAGAGGAGAAGGATAGGCCCTTGTGTCATTATAGAAAAGTATGTTAATAATTATTATAAGGTAGAGTTACATGCACTGATCTAAATTATGAATCAGATTACAATACCTAGTGTGATACATGCGGTATTGTGAAGTTCAATATAAAAACTAGAAGACTAACAACAAAATTTCAAGAAAACAAGTAATCCATTCTATTCAAAATTTGATTTTATACAAATATCATGGGTCCCAAGGGTCATGAGAATATATTGGAAATGAAATGAAGAGTCATCATAATTTTTATTAAAAACAAACTAATTACAACTACCAAAAATTTCAAAAAACTATACAAACATTTAGGCCTACTTGGAGAAGGCATAACTTTCTATTCCTAAGTCTGATTTGCGAACCATTTTATTCATTGGAAAGATAATATATAAATGTAGACCCAAAACTAGAAAGTGAAACTAAGGTTACCCCTTCGAGGAGAGATAGTCTCAAAAATTCTCCGAAGACCTTAAAA
Organism: Thuja plicata; assembly: GCA_018584345.1. NCBI lineage: Eukaryota > Viridiplantae > Streptophyta > Pinopsida > Cupressales > Cupressaceae > Thuja > Thuja plicata. Next base: position 3,477,792 of record MU224049.1, on the reverse strand, counting down.
AATGCAATTTATTGAGACAAAAAATATAGAAAAATTAGATTGCAGTATTTCCAAATTCTATCCTAATCTTTACTCCCCCCTTGAGAGGAAATGGACCCCATTGCAAAAAATGAGGAAATTGTGCTTTAATTTATTCCTTAGTTAACCACTTGTCTTGATTAGGATATTGACCAACTCGAACCACCCGATAAAGAGGAATGCTCTTATTTCTCAAAGTCTTTCAAATGACTTCAGTAAAATGGTCACACTTGACTGTAATAGTAGTAAATAATTCTACACCTTTAATGTGTTCAGTAGCTTGGGAAATATCCAACAAAGGAGGAAAATAGAGTCTCAACAATTCCACATTTAAAACTGGTTGTAGGCCTAAGAAGGATGGCAAATTAAGTTCAAAAGCATTTTCAGTAACTTGCTTCACATTAGTATATGGGCCATAAAAGAGGACACAAATTCTCGTTTGGTCCATGAAGGCACTCTTTCTGAAGATGTAACCATACCTTGTCACCAATATAAAACTGATGAGGAGTTCTATGTTTATCATTCCTTTCCGTATACTTCTGATTACTCTGCTCCAAAATCTCATGAACTTTCTGTTGTAGGTGTCTAATGTCATCAAAGAATTTTTCTTCTTTATCTACCTCCTCATTAGCATTCAATAGAATATCAAATTGAAAAACTCACAGTGCTACATCTATAGGTACCAATGATTGATACCCAAGACAAACCTCAAATGGACTATGACCTATAGTACTATGGAGTGAACGGTTGTAGTTGTGTTTCATGTAGGGTAAGATTTCATCCCATGTGTGAGGATATTTTGAATGATACATCTGTAAGATATGAGTGATCATTTGATTCACCACTTCTATATTCCCATCTGTTTGGGGATGTAATGTTGTGGGATTTTGCAACTTTGTGTCCATTTTAGCCCATAGTGTAGACCAAAATTTGCTCATGAACCTGTTATCCCTATCAGCAATAATGCTTTTGGGAAAGCCAAAATGAACCCTAACATGTTTAAAAAATAACTTGGCAGTCTCTCCCATAGAAATCATCTTTTTACATGCTACCATGATAGCCATTTTAGAAAAACTATCTACCACAACATATACACAATCATGCCCCCACCTACTAGTTGAAATCGTAGACATAAAAGTCATTGAAACAGATTGTCATGGCTTATCAAGAATAGGTAATGGTAACTATAGACCAAACTTACAATTTGTTGGCTTTGCAATTACACACGCTGCACAAACTTGTATATATGAAATTATACCCTACTTCATTTTTGGCCAATAAAAATACTTTTGAAGGATAGTAGTAGTCTTACCAATACCAAAATGTCCCCCAACATGGTTGTAGTGATCTTCTTGTATTATTTTCTTTCATTCCTCAGCGGGTACACATATATGACCAACATGGAAAAGCAACCAATCTTGCAAGTGAAAATCAGAGACACACTTACCTTCTACCAAATTACTTTAGACATTAGAAAAATCAAGTTCAATACCATATAGTTGTTCCTATGTGCATGATTGATGACCACATCAATCCAACACCATTGTCAAACATACAACTGGAGGCCTACTCAAATAATATTCCACTTTTTTATTGCTTCCTTTTTATGATGAATGTTGAGGTTAAATTGTTGTAGATAAGCTTACCACCTTTGATGTCTGTCATTCTACAACTTCCCTTGTTTTTGATATAATTGAAGAGGTTTATGGTCTGTATGTATAATAGTTTCCTTTCCCACTATATAATGTTTCCATTTTTTGCAGGCCTAAACAATAACATACAAATCCTTTTCATAGGTGGGGTACCTATGTACTGTATTAGAAAAATTTTCATTGTGATAGGAAACATGATGCCCATGTTGTGTGAGTACTATGCCAAGAGCATAATCAGATGCACCGGTTTCTATCTCAAATAATTGTTGCAGATCTAGGAGGACCAGTACTGGTGCTGAACATAATCTTTTCTTTAACTCTTCAAATGCTTGTTTCTTTGCCTATGTCCACTGAAATTTTTTTTTTCTCCACCCTTTAGTGATTGATTGAGAGACCATGATATATGTGAGAAACGAAAAACAAATCCACAAGAGAAGTTAGCTAAACCCAAGAAGTTGTGAAGCTCTGTGAAAGTTTTAGGAGATGACCAATCTCAAATTATTTGAATCTTTAGTGGGTCAACATGAACTCCCTTAGTATCAATGATATACCCTAAGTATTGAATAATATGCATACCAAAAGAGCACTTATCAATGTTGGCACAAATTTTGTATTGTTGCAGAGTTGAAATAACTTGTTCAACATGATGCAAATGCTTAGACCAAGTCTTGCTAAAGATGAGTATGTCATCCAAATAAACAACCACAAAAGAATCAATGAATGGTCTCAAAACATCATTCATCAAACTCACAAATATTTTTTGGGCATTTATTAGGCCGAAAGGCATAACCAACCATTTAAACAAACCTTCCTTAGATTTAAATGTAGTCTTCTACACATCTTCTTGATCAATTGGTAGTTGGTGATGTCCAAATTTCAATTCAATTTTTGTAAATAACTTAGCCACCCTAAGTTGGTCCAAAAAATCATAAATTTGAGGGATTGGATATCTATTTTTCACACTGTTTTTGTTCAATGCCCTAGGTATAATCAATACAAAGTTTCCAAGTCCCATCTTTCTTTCTAGCAAGGACAATTGGACTGCCACAGGGTGAAGCACTTGGAAGAATATGTCCTTTTTGAATCAAATCTTGAATTTGTCTCTTGATTTCATCATTTTCAAAAACTAACCTTATAAATATTGGTTGATGTGGTTGTGGTGTGCCTGGGATTAAATCAATAGAGTGCTTGAATTGATAGTGTGTCAGATCTCCCACCGGTTATTTAAACACACTATGATATTCTTTCAAAATTGTATCCATATGATTTTGTTGATTTGTTGTTATGGCTACCTTAGCATGTGTATTTGGGACAAATGACTTTGTTTGTTCAGGGTGAACCATGAGCAGAACAAAAGATCTAGTTTGAGAAATCAAACATTAAAATTGTTTAACACTAATCAAAGAAGCAGTTTGTGTTGGACATACCTCTCGTATTCAATACCTCTTCCCACCAGGCTTGATTGTAACAATACCTGGCCTGGATTCATACACTAGATGCCTCTGATACATCTAAGGTTTCCCCAGAAAGAAATGACATATATCCAGCAGTACTACATCACATATCACTTCATCTATAAAGGCTTGATTGAATATGGCAGACGACACTATTAATTTATTTGAATATCATGTCCCTCATTTACCCATCCCATAGAGTATGGTTGTAGGTGTCTTGTCACTTTCAAATTCAATCTTTTGACTTTTGAACTTTATGTATACAGACACATATGTACATGTATGAATACATTTATGATAATTAAAAATTTTGAGAACTATGTTGAACTCTACATAGTTTATAAAAATGGGATAATAAAAAATAGTTAATATACATGTAGTGGCTGGTTTTTGGTGGTTGTTCACCAGCTTTTTGGGTCTCCTGATCCTTGGTGCTTGGCACTAGTCTTGGGTTATGGTTCCATTTTTAGACTAGATGCATGTGATACATCTAAGGTTTCCCCAAAAAGAAATCACATACATCCAGCAGTGATACATCACATATCACTTCATCTTGAAAGGCTTGATTGAATATGGCAGACGACACTGTTAATTTATTTGAATATCATGTCCCTCATTTACCCATCCCATAGAGTATGGTTGTGGGTGTCTTGTCACTTTCAAATTCAATCTTTTGACTGTTGAAGTTTCTGTATACACACACATATGTACATGTATGAATACATTTATGATAATTGAAAATTTTGAGAACTATGTTGAACTCTACATAGTCTATGAAAATGGGATAATAGAAAATAGTTAATATACATGTAGTGGCTGGTTTTTGGTGGTTGTTCGCCAGCTTTTTGGGTCTCTTGATCCTTGGTGCTTGGCACTAGTCTTGGGTTATGGTTCCATTTTTAGTTTTTGCCTGGTTCTTCTTCTTTAGTTCCTTTTTTGTTTTAGTTTCAATAATTCACTACTGACAAATTCTCTCTGGGCTGTCATTTTTAGACTTGATGTTACTTTAATACTAGGTTCAAGCCATTTTCTGATTTACCTAATTAGCACTTCTACAAAGTCCTTTATTACACTCTAGCAATGATTGAAAATAATAATTTCCAAACATGTAAACACTTTAAAATAGTATAATATAGGAACTTAAATTCTTTTAAATGTTTCAATAAATCTTTTCATAACACTGGCTTTTTAAATATAAATATTTTTTAATAATTAATATATACAAAGATGAAATTATATATTTGAATGCCAAGCATGTTGTGATGGTTAAGTTGTTGTGTGGTTTTTTTCTGTCAAGGTTCAAAATTCAATTGGGGATGATGTCCCCCATTTGTGGCGTCCTTGTTTCATGGCTTTGGGTCAAAGCGTTCACACACACACACACACACACACACACACACACACACACACACACAC
>MU224049.1:3463023-3473202 GCA_018584345.1 Thuja plicata | reverse complement strand
CACACACACACACACACACACACACACACACACACACACACACACACACACACACACACACACACACACACACACACACACACACACACACACACACACACACACACGCACACACACACACACACACCTAAATCTGATCATTAAATAATTGATCAAGATAAATCATAATAATTCTTCTTCTAAAAACCAACATATTAATTAAATAGTATATATGTTTAATTAATTCCCTACTTCTCAATCCCTTTAGATAAATGAATTAATCTAATTTATCTAATGTATAAACCCCTTTTATTTAAATAAACCTATATATTAACTAGACCTTACCTCTATTTTTGAATTAAAATAATTCACAAAATTCACAAAATCCATCACCCAATTGTATATTCCTACTTTTGCCACTTGTATTCCTAATCCCATTCCAATTAGGTAAATCCCCATATTTATCTAATGAATCTTTATCCTCTTGTAATCTCCATCCACTTGCAAAATCCTAACCTACCCACTTGCACCCTCATTAATCCAGGTCATTAGCCTAATCCCCTTCTAATTATTTAAACATTCCTAAGAATGAGGATTGGGGAAGCAAAGTCCAATTTTTCTTATTTCATCCCAATCCTCAATAAATTTTCCATAAAGCCCCTATTAATGAGGTTGGATTGTGGGGCATTTTGAGAGATAAATGTCATTAATGGAAAGCCTCTTTCCCCTTCTCCCAACCACACTTAGGTGTACATCTGGACACCTCTCATTAATTGAGGATATCCCTAACCTCCTCAACTCCTCAATTTAATCACCTCATTTCCTTTCAATTCAAGACTCCATATTTTTGAGACCTTCATCCTTGAAAATCCATTATCTTTGTGATCCCATATCCTTTTATCATATTTGAGCCAATAATCCTTGAAAATCCATTATCAACTCTCCAATTATGCAAACTCATGCAATTTTTAGAGAAACCTATCATCACTTGTGAAAACCCTTTGAATCTCCTTTTCAGGTTCTACCCCCCCAAGCTTGAGAAACTATGGAGCATTTTGATTGTGTTGTTGTTGAATTAATTTGCATACATGAAACCACAATATTCTATACAAATCATTGCAATAAAGAGACTTCAACAGGGTCTTAGCTACTTTGCATTTCTATTTTTTTATGCTTCTTTATGTCTTATCTTGATATTTGAATTTGTTTTGCGTTCTAAGTGTGTTTACTAGTTAACTACATTTGTTTCCACACACACACACACACACACACACACACACACACACACACACACACACACACACACACACACACGAATCAATTTATGATTATACATTTTGAGAATCATTTTGAACTTTACATTGTGTTTGAAAATGGGATATTAAAAAAAGTTAAGAAGTAAATTGAACATAGAAGTACTTATTTATTTTAACATTCTTCTCAACAATAATCTAGTGTCTACAAGGATATTTGTGTTCTATGTTGATAATAGTTGATTAGTCCTACATGATCTAACTCTCTTTTTCCTACAACACATTTAATTCCTTCATTTTCGTTATTAGGGAGATTTTCCTTGCATCACTTCCTTTTTCTTAAATTTTTATCTTCTTTTTTAATTAATGTAAAACATGTATTTAAGGGACCCCAAAAATCTATACAAGTATATTTCATAGGTATTTTGAATCCAAAAAAAAAGTTGAAAATGAAAGATCAAATCAAAACAAAACAAAACCCACAAAGAACTTAGTAATAATAGTCTAAAGGGGAGAAATCAGACAATGATCAAGTTTCACCAACAATAGGCTAATCCTCTCAACTTAATGCAGAGGGATTTTACAAGCTTTGTTAACCTCACATGATCCAAGGGTGTGTACATGATCCCTTAACCTGAACAATGGTTATTACAAGACTTCGACAACCTTAACTTTTAAAATCAATAAGATAAAACAAATTAAACTAAGAAGAAAAATTGAACCTCCTAAACAATGATGAAGATTTGATAATTTTTAAAGGCTCCCAAAACCTTCACATTGGGTTTCAAAATGACTCCTAAATCTAATCTATGGCCATTATGAAAGGCTCCCTACCAAAAAGTCTAGACTTCTCCTACAAAGACCCTCTCCATTTCAATAGGAGAGATACCCTCCACAATAGTGATAAAAGAGGGGAAATCTACTAGGAACATCAACCACACTTGATAAAACACCACATCCAAGTAGCCAAAGATAGGAAAATCCCACATAAAGCAGTTTCCAACCTCTCACGCTAGGGAAATTTGCACCTTCATAGGGAATGCCTTCACCTTGATAGTAATAAAAAAAAGAGGGAGAAAGGAGTGGGAATATTCAAACCTAGTACTTAGCCATAAGAAATATCCCCACCTCAATAGGAGAGGTCTCCACTTCCATATGAGTCATATAAGGATGGATAGAGGGATGAACGACACAAGCTCTTATAAATAAGAAAAAAAAAACATCAGTCTCCATCAAGGACAAGAAATACCCCATCACAAACAAAAAAAATGATCCATAGAACTCTCATGATGAGTATAGGAAGAGCACAAGAAAATTTTCATAGGGATATAGATCACTACCAACCAAAAAATGGGTTTAACGCAACCCTTACAAATACAAAAATAATCAAACAAAAAAAATTATAAGCCCATAGAGCATAGCAACATACCCTTGAGAAAGAGTATTGTTCTTCAAAACCACAAGGTCCAAACAAAACCCCAACCAAAATAGGCACAACACCTCAAGCCATCATACCCAATGGACTTTGTAAATAGAGAAGGGCACATAAAGAAAGAGACGACTAACATCACCCAATCCACCCCATCCAACCATCATATCTTTTAACATCCAAGAGAGACCCCACGTAGTCACCACATAAAACACCACAAGAGACTTAGGAAACTTGAGAAAGATAATTTTCAAAAGGGGAAATCGAAAAAGCCTCATGATTGCCTAGTGGCCAAGGGAAGGAAACCACCATGAAATAACTTGAGACACACCAAGATAAGAATCCCTACCAGAGAGAAGGAATTCAATAGGAGCAGTGGCACACACCATTCTAATCACAAAATTGATAGAGGTGAAAACAAAAAAACTTTAAGATAGTGCTTGCTCGGCCTTTGCAAGTGCACTGAGAAAAAACATGACAATGAACACCTTCACAACCAAGCTGACACCACAACATGAGTAGAGAGAGACCTCATAGATCCACCATTATCTGCATCATCAACATCCTCCTCCTTTGTCTCTACAACAAAAATCCTAATCCTAAACATTTACTCTCGCCTCTCATCATTTCAAATCTTGATCTAGTTAATATCTAGTTTTCATTCTTTTTTGTCTTTTTGGTAATAGTGATAATGTATCCTACCTATACATCTTTGATTATTTATTTTTCTAATTTATCTATTTATATTGTAGGTTCTTTCAAATATTTTGTTCTTACTGAATCATAAATACTTACATATACTAGTTTTTTAATTGCACTACTCTAGTTTTGCAATTGTGCAACTCTAATTTCATGGTTGTACTCACTTTACAGTGACATTTACCATTCTACATATTTAGTAGATAATCTATCATCTAATATATCAATTCATCACGTACGATTTGATCATCATCATTAATTTTATTGTTTAAATATAATGATAATAAACTCTTAAGGATGCTAATCGTAACTCCATGATTAGATACAAATTGTAATATCATAAAGTGTTATCAAAATAATATAATATAGTAGAAACATATGACCATAGTTTAATGGCAAAGTTCATGTTGTAGACAGTTAAATTTACGTGGAGTTCAAATCTTCTATAATACAAAAAAAAAAATAGACCATTATTATAAATTGAATCTATTTGGCACAATTAAAATAAAACTATATACACAAACAAATAAACTAGACCAGTCTTCATTTATTTTCAAAATACAACCTCATCTAATTTTATTAATTTAAAATCTAAATCTTACTTTAAATAATAATTTGTAGATTAAAAGGCCACGCTCATCTTGAACATATAGAAGTTTAATAAATCGTAATTTTACTTGCTTCCCATTCAAAGACACGAAACGGTTCGGTTGACTAGCCACCTAAATTATTTAGTAATGCAAAACCTTATCTTGTTCTTTCTTTAAACATTGAAAATCATTCATGCAAAATTATTTAGTAATGCAAAACCTTATCTTGTTATACATTATTTGAATATTGTAAACCATTCATGAACATTGAATTCAGAAACCATGTTATACACGGCTTCGTAAACCAGTAAATATTACGAGTTCACACGAGTTTGAATAAAAATTATAATATAAAATTGTAAATCTTGTGTTCTGATTGAATACCATTTAATGGACTATTATTTGTTCCGTTGATCAATATTTTCAATAATGTAACAAACTCAATGACTTAAGCATAACTTACTTTCCAATTTTAGAAAATAAATAATATTGTTTTTAAAAAACAAATAATAGATATATAGTTTTTTTTAAAATAAAATTTTACTTTGAAGGCGAAAATTTTGTATCTATTATAATGTTAATATATAATTGTATTATAATGATAATATTTAATTATAAATTCTATATTTTTTGACAATTGACTTGAATTTATAATTTATTCTAAAATATTTAAGCTCCTACAATAATACATATATATTTATTATTTCAATCCACATAGAAGCACAATGCAATGCTCGACACCCATTATAACTGTTAGAGATATGCCTTTGTGCAAATAGTTGACTGTATGTTTGTCATTGATGACAACATATAGTATAGAGCATTTTACTGTATTCAATTTTCAGTATGGATATGTTGGAGCCTTGCGCGATTATTTGTATGTTGTAGACATATTTACTATGCCATGTTCACACACAGATTTTGTAGTGCAATTAAAGTTGAGTTATGTTGATTTGTTTACCGGCCACAATTTTAGAAGATTGTTATTAAGAGCCGATAGTAATTTTACTGTTTCTTCAGTTGCACCTATCTTTGGGATATGCGTGTTCAGATTTATGTTTAGTTATGAGTTAAGAATGTTTAACCAAAGGCGCTTAACATGTCATCTGAAGTGTCATGTTTGAGTTATTTTGGTGGGGCTGACTATGTGAAGTGATGCGTCTATTCATTTTGAGTTGCACAGTTCTAATTATGATTGTGTGCTTAGTTTAGCCAACAAGGAAGTTATTGAAGAGTTTCCTACAGCTGACACAATCATATCTTTGAAGAAGATACTTATAGTAGTTCATTTGTGATCGCCAAGTGGGGAGAAGAAAAGTAGAAGTAAAAAGTCATGACAGTTAATAGAGCAGAATGTCTGATGTTTTAGAACAGTAAAGCTAAATCATTCATCAGTCAAGGATCTATGTGCCGAAGTTGAAATATTATACAAGTCATTGGAATTGATCAAGACAGCAGGTCTACTTAAACAGTTCAAATATCAGATATAGTGTAAATCTATTTTACAGAAGGTTGCAACCTTTATCATTTGAGAAGTGTCCTCTTGGACAGTGTATCTTCACCCCTAACAAGGTTATTTTTAAAACACTCCTAATAGGGTTCGACCCTTAACCAGGTCACTATACTTATTGTATTGTAAAGATAAACTCTAATAGGGTTGTAAGATCTTCTAACAGGGATCATTATACTCTTGTGCAGTTCTTTGTGGGTGCTAATGCTCACTAGGGTTTTTACCTATTTTAGTTTCTCCGTAACCAAAATTGTGATATTTTATTATGTGTTATCTTGTTGCATTTATGCTTAATGTTATTATGTACTTAATTGGTTAAAAGAGTTGAAACTAGCAGATAATTGATTCACCCCCCTCTCAGTTATCTCTTGGGACTAATCCTAACAATTGGTATTAGAGCCAAGTGCCTTGGAGGGAAATCCTAATAGCTTAATGTAGATCAAATGACGTACTTCAGAAAAGAGAGTCCTAAGTTTGATGGAGAGAATTATCTTGACTGGAAGAACAAAATGATAACACACCTATAGTGTGTTGGTTTTGAGATATATGTGGTTGCTACTCATGCAATTGATGTTCCCACTTTGAAAGATCTTGCAGAAGAAGATTCTATTATTAAACAAAAAAGAAGTGTTCACCCAAAATGCAATTGCCAAAGAAGCCCTAATAAGTGTCTTATCTGACAATGATTTTTCTGATATTAAAAAGATAGATAAAGCCTACTCAATATGGAAGTACATAGAAGACATGTTTTAAGGAGACATCCAAGCCAAGAATGCGCGTAGAAAGACATGGAAGAAGAGATTCAACAATTTAGAAATTCTACCTGAAGAAAACATCAGAGCTTACAATTAGAGGATTAATGAAGCAGGTTCAGGAATCAGAAACAATGGTGGAGAAATTTTAGAAGAAGACATAATGGACAAACTGATGACTACATTGACAGCAGATTATGAGAGTAAGATAAACATCTTTGATGAAACTATGCAATTTTCAAAAGACTTCAAAAGAGAAACCTTGATTAGCAAAATTTCAGCATTTGAGATATCAAGATTGAAGATAGAACCTAAAATTGAAACAACCTTCAAAGCCTCAGTCCATGGTAAGAAATCCTTGAGCACTTCTAGTAATATTGAGAAAGAAGAAATGGATAAATAACTAGAAGAAATCATTGCTATGATCGCTAAGAAACAAAGGAAAATATTAAGGACAATTACCATTCAAATGTTTTTCATACAACAAAGTTGGCCATTTTGCATCCAAGTGTCCTGCAAGAGTCAAGAAGTTCAAAACAGAATATAAACATAAATATACAAAGGAATGCTACTATGTTGAAGATGGTGTGACTGATGAGAGGATTAAATTGAATTTTTGCAATTAAAGATATTGAAAAAATCTTTGATGAAATGGAAATTGAAGATGAAAAGAAAACACAAGAATTGGCATTAGTTTCCCAAGCAGACATCAGAACAGACTGGATCATTGACAGCGGGTGTTCACATCACATGACATGAAACAAAGATAGATTTGTACATCTAGATAAGAATAAAGGTGGCATGGTTAGATTTGGAGATAACACTCCTAAACCTATAATAGGTAGAGGATCTGTCACTTTAGATGGAAAGAACAAGATAGATGATGTTCTGTATGTTGATGGTTTACATCATAACTTACTAAGTGTTGGACAGTTGATTGATAAAGGATATCAATTGGAATTCAAAAAAATTAGGTGCATCATTAATGACAAAGAAGGAGACATGATTACATTAGGTTCAAAGACCAAAGGTAATTTTTTCAGTTCAACTCCGAAGTAAGTTGTTTTGTTGCAAAAGTGGATGACAGTTGGTTATGGCACAAAAACTTTGTCATATCAATTTTGACAACATAGTAAAGATAAGAAATGTAAAGGCAAGAAGAGATATTCCTAGTATTACAAGACCAGTTGATACTATGTGCAGGGAATGTGTGATGGGAAAGTATGTGAGGAACTCATTCAGAAGAAAAAAAAAGTTTGCAGAGAACTAATTAGATCTATTGCATACAAAATTATATGGACCTACTCAAAAAAGATCATACTATGGTGAAAGGTATTTCATTTTGTTTGTTCATGATTTCTCCAGAATATGTGGGTTGCATTTTTGAAAGATAAATCTGAAGCTTTTGAGAAGTTCAAAATATTCAAAGAAAAGGTTGAAAATGAGTCTTGATTAAACATAAAATGTCTAAGATTTGATAGAGGAGAATTCACCTCTGACAAATTTCTTGAGTACTACAAAGAACATGGAATCAAAAGATAGCTAAGTACACCTAGAACTCCTCAAAAAAATGGAATTGCAGAAAGGAGAAACAAGATCATACTTGACATAGAGCCTACTATCATGATTGAAGGAAAATTTGCACACACCTATTGGAGAGAAGCAGTCAATACAACAGTCTATACTATCAATAGAATTCAACTAAGGCTAGGCACAGACAAAACACCTTATGAACTTTGGTTTGGCAATGTGCCTATACTAAAATACTTTAGATTCTTTGGAAGCAAGTCTTACATCAAGAGAGATGATGGTGTTGGTAACTTTGATGCTAGAAGCGATGAAGGTATTTTTCTTGGTTACTCTACTAAGAGAAAAGCTTACAGATGTTTTAATTTGTGATTGAAGAAAAATATTGAAAGTGCACATGTAAAGATTGATGAGAAGTTCATGATTCAAGAGAGATACTATGAATATGTAGCTATGATTGAAGATGAACCTAGAACTATCAATAAAGAAATATTTATTGAAGAAATGTTTGACTGTATTGATGTATCATGCAATAACCCTTAACCTAGTGAAGAGGAACCACAGATTACATATGAGAGTGTCACACCTAAAATTCCAAAATACACATCTAGATACCATTCAAAAGAAGATATCATTGGACATCAGATCAGTAAAGTTTTGACAAGATCTAAAGAAAAGGGTTTAACCATTGATGAAGAGGTATGTTTAATTTCACAAATTGAACCCTTAAGTGTTGGAGATGCTTGTAATGATTCAGATTGGCAAAACGCAATGCAAGAAGAATTAGATCAGATAAATAAGAATGACACATGGGAATTGGTCCCTAGATTGTGTCACAAAAATATGATTGGAACTAAGTGGATATTCAGAAACAAAATGAATGAAGATGGTATAGTGATAAGAAAAAAAGCAAGATTGGTATGTAAAGAATATGCGCAAAGAGAAGGAATTGAATACTATGATACATTTTCCCCTGTGAGAAGAATGGAAGCTATTAAATTGTTTTTAGCTTATGTAACATTCAAGAACTTTAAAGTATATCAGATGAATGTCAAGCAACATTTCTGAATGGTGACTTGAAGGAAGAAGTTTACATAGAACAACCTGAAGGATTTAATTTATCAGACAAACTAGACATGGTATGCAGACTAAAGAAAGCCATCTATGGACTTAAACAGGCCCCAAGAGCATGGTATGAGAGACTAGATGGCTACTTGACAAAGATAGGATTCAAGAAGGGGGCAGAAAATTGTAACTTATTCATAAGAGAGACACCTAAAGGATTATTACTTGTTTCTATTTTTGTTGATGACATTATTTTTGGAGGAAATGACAAGATTAGTGCAGAATTTTCTAAAGAGGTCAAGAGAGATTTTGAAATGAGCATGATTGGACCTATAAAATACTTTTTAGGATTAAATGTAAAATAGAGAGACAAAGGTATATTCATAAATCAGTCTAAATATGTGAAGGAGATATTGAAGACATTCAAGATAGAATATTGCAAGCCAGTAAGCACTCATATGATAACAGGAAGCAAGATTTCTAAAAATGATGACTCTATAGCAGTTGACAAAACACTATACAAGTTTACGATTTGAAATCTCATATATCTCACTCAATCTAGGCTAGATATTTCTAATGCAGTTGGCATTGTTGGAAAAGATATGCAGCTGAACAAAAATAAAATCACTTAATAGCAATAAAAAAGAATATTAAAATATTCAAAAGGGACTATAGACTATGGTTTATGGTATCCTAATTCAGAAAATGTAGAACTTTATGTATATAAAGATGCAGATTGGGTAGGTTGTGTTGATGATAGAAAGAGTACTTCAGGAGGAGCAATATTTCTTGGAGATAGGTTGGTTACTTGGACAAGAAAGAAGTAGAATTATATTCCTCAATCAATAGCATAAGCTGAGTATGTAGCAGCAACATTAAATTGTTCCACAATGGTTTGGATCAAGCAGATGATTAAAGACTTTGGAATTCAGATTAATTATCCTATTGTCATTCATTGTGAGAGCACCTTCATTATTAATATATAAAAGAACCCTGTGATGCACACAAAAACAAAACACATAGAAATAAAATATCATTTTCTAAGAGAAAAAGTTGAAGAGAGAGAAGTAAAGTTGGATTATATGAGCACCAAAGACAAGTTGGTAGACATATTTATGAAACCTTTATCAAAAGATACTTTTGAGTATCTCAGGAAGTTGTGAGTAATTCCCTTTCCTGAGTCTGATTAGAATTTGCAGCAAGTGCATCAGTCCTTGGTGACTAATGGTTGGTTGACTACTCTACTTTTTGTTGGAATTATGTTATATTTGTCATCAGTGAAAACACTTATTCGATTCTGAATGCTTACCGAGCTCATCACTAAGTCCACAGCTTATACCGAGCATTCAGTAATCACCTTGTAATGCTCAGCAAA
>MU224049.1:3438898-3458423 GCA_018584345.1 Thuja plicata | reverse complement strand
ACTCTTACCGAGAGCATGACGATGCCGAGTATTGTAGTGGATGCCGAGTATCAGAAGATCACCGAGCCAGCTTGAGGAACCCGAGCTTCTACCGACTCAGTAATATTTTGTTTACTTATGAATGGTCAAGTATATACAAGTGCAGAAATGATTTAAAGTTTTAAGAGTTACTGATTCACCCCTCCCCTCTCAGTAACTAGGCTAGTCTTGATTATTTCCAACACTTTTTGAGTAGTACCTGTGCTTATTTGTATTTGGTATTTTGATGTCAATGGAGGAGTATATAGTAAGGGGAACATATACTCTGGGGGATTATATAGCCATGAAAATAAAAAGAGATACAATAGTTAAGAGTAACTTTTGATGAGGATATTGAGAAGATTGTAAAAAGAAAGAAGACACTTTTGGATTGATGGTGTTTTTCATATCATATGTTGCCATCAATGTCAAAGGGGGAGATTGTTGGAGATTTTTCTTTGTGCAAATGGTTGACTCTATGTTTGTCATTGATGACAACATATAGTATACAGCAGTTTACTATATTCAATTTTCAATAAGGATATGTTGGAGCCTTGCGTGGTTATTTGTATGTTGTATACATATTTATTATGCCATGTTCACACACACAAATTTGACAGTAAAGTTAAAGATTTTTATTAAGAGCCGATAGTAATTTTATTGTTTCTTCAATTGCGCCTATCTTTGGGATATGCATGTTTGGATTCATGTTTCTTTATGAGTGAAGAGTGTTTAACCAAAGGCGTTTAACGTGTTTCATCTGAAGTGTGATGTTTGAGTTATTTTGGTGGAGCCGACTATGTGAAATGATGCATCTATTCATTTTGAGTTGCACGGTTCTAATTATGATTGCATGTTTATTTTAGCTGACAACGAAGTTATTGAAGAGTTTCCTACAACTGACACAATCATATATTTGAAGAATATACTTATAGCAGTTCATTTGTGATCACCAAGTGGGGAGAAAAATAAAATAGAAGTAAAAATTAGTGACAGTTAACAAAGAAGAATGACTGATGTATTAGAACAATAAAGCTGCATCATTCATTAGTCAAGGATCTATGTGAATAATTTTAAATATTATACAAGTCACTGGAACTGATCAAGATAGCAGGCCTACTTAAATAGATCAAATATCAGATATAGTGTATATCTATTTTGCAGAAGGTTGCAGCCTTCATCATTTGAGCATTGTTCTCTTGGATAGTGTATCTTGACCCCTAACAAGGTTATTTGTAAAAGACTCCTAATAGGGTCTGACTCTTAACCAGGTCATTGTACTTATTGCATTGTAAAGATGAACTCTAGCAGGGTTGTAAGATCTTCTAACATGAATCATTATACTCTTGTGCAGTTCTTTGAGGGTGCTAATTCCCACCAGGGTTTTTACCTATTTTGGTTTCCCTGTAACCAAAATTGTGGTGTTTTATTCTTTGTTATCTTGTTGCATTTATGCTTAATTTTATTATGTACTTAATTGGTAAAAAGAGTTGAAACTAGTAGATAACTGATTCACCCTCACCTCTAAGTTAACTTTTGGGAGTAATCTTAACAATAACATGTTAGTTCTAAATTGTATCTTACATATATTATTATAAAATTTTAATCATTGTTATAATATTTTAAAATTTTCAGAGATTGAATTAGATCGATATATTAGTAATATCAATAGTCAAAATCATAAATTTAAAGTTTCATTAGAAAAGTACTAAATTATTAAAACTTTATTTAATGATTATTAAATAGAATTTATAAAATAATCTGAAAAAGTGAGAAAATGGTAAGTGTTTAAGAAAAATAATAAGGGGAAAATGGGAAATGAATGGATTGTAGAGCAAGGATGAAAATTATTGAAGGTGGATTGGATGACTGTGAATTTCTTAAGAGAAAATTAGAGGTCATTGGGAAGGGAATTTTTTATTTCTATTTCCTACTGTGTGGTGTTGATTTATGTGTTTCGTTTCATATGAGAAGGAGCTAATTAATAATGTAAGCAATTAAGGGTGACCTCTACTAAAGGAATTTGATATCAATCTCACTTGCTAAGAAGATAATAATAGTTTGGTTCAAAATTTTAAACTTAGAAGCCTTTGTTGATCGATTGGGTGTGCATGGAATGAAAAATATCTTCAAACTGTTTCCATCGATGCAAGTATTTTTCTTCTAAATTACAGAAACTGGCCTATCTACATCTACATTTCTCCTTTTATTGGTGGATTGAAAATATTTCCCTTTGATTTCTCTCTCTCTCTCTCTCTCTCTCTCTCTCTCTCTCTCTCTCTCTCTCTCTCTCTCTCTCTCTCTCTCTCTCTCTCTCTCCNTCTCTCTCTCTCTCTCTCTCTGTCTCTCTCTCTCTCTCTCTCGTAAGAAAGTTTCCATAAATCACATCATTTCATAATATCAAAGACTATACCAACTCCCACATCAATTTTTTTTTACCCATTGTCAATCCTACCTCCACAAACCATTATCTTAAGAAATCATCAATTGAATCCTCTTCCACCATCAATATCATCATATCACCTTCATGGAACATGATTAAATCCTATTTGACATTTAGATATTGTACAGGTTTGACAAACTCTTTTCTCTACAAAGGTGAAAAACACATTATATTTATGAATAATGAATATCCCACAACTCTTCACATATAAAACAATTATAAATACAAGTGAAAGCCCTTAACATCTAATAGAAATATATCCATGACCCTTAAATATGATAGAAAATAAATAACACGGGAATGAAGATAGATTACGTTGGGAAGAGGAATTTAGTAATTCCGATGAGACATCTAAAATCATTTGAAAGCTTTCCCTAACATTCATTTTATGAATGTAGGGTCCCTGTAAAACCTATTTTTTCTTAATTTTCAAAACATTAATTTTATGAACGTAGATTCCTCTCTTATTTATTATGGAAATATTTTCACAATCAATATCTGCCATGAAATGTGTATCCTCATTTTAAACCTATACCTCTAGTTCCTTAAACTTGTCAATTGGTTCTAGCAAGATACTAAGAATTATTTCATACTTTTCAAAATATGAAGAAATCACGAAGATCAAGAGTATCTAAAATATAATTCTGCCAAGAGATCATAAGAAAGATATTCCAACAAACAAGAAGAGTCACTACTGAAAAATATTAGGCAACAAATCACCCTATATGCAACTTTCTACTACAAATTGAAGGCTTTAATATTTAAAAATATTTGCACAACTTATTATTAAGCAACTACCATTATCTACTATTATGTCCTTTATAAATCAATTGAGGACTATAGTATTAATCTACATTGACATGTTTTCAGCCTCATTTTTAGTATGCCTTAGATTTTTTCAATTATTTCAAGGTGTTAGGATTTTTAGACTTTTCATAGTTTTTAGGTGCCAAATTTATTTTTTTGTTTATTAGAATTTTTGCTTTAACTAAACAACATATTTTAATTATATTTTTTCAATATTTTATGCCCACTTGATATAGGGCACTAGAATCTATATAAGGAATCTGTTAGGGGGTTAAGAGTCGCCAATATTTTGAACTTTATAAGTTCATGTATTTATAATAGTCAAAGCTTCACTCTATTCACTTTCCTACCTTGTTGGTTCCTCAAAAACCTTTATATTTGAGTCTGTCAAATCTAAGCCTTTGGTGTCATTAGGTTCAATTCCAGTCTGTTATAAGCCGATCAGTCAAGCTTTCAAGTCATTTGAACCTCTTTGAACCTCTTCGAACTCAGGTTCGAAGTAGTTTAAAGTAGTTCAATAACAACCTAAATCTTTTTATCGCTAACGTTGTGTTCCTGCAGGAAAGTACACGGCACTTTTCTCTTGTGAGGTGTTGAACCTCTTTGAACCCCTTCGAACTCAGGTTCGAAGTAGTTCAAAGTAGTTCAGAAAGGACGCAGGCGGGATTCTTAATAACATGACGACCTGACAAGATGGGCTGATTGACGTGGCATGATTCTATTTGCTGGGTCTGTACACGGAAACCAAGAAAATCACTTGCACAGGTGGAAAATATTTGATCTGGAGAGTAAATAATTATGATTGGAAAGGGTGGCAGGTCCCGAAGATACATGTTGATTTGAAAGCATCTATTTTTAGTATCACTTGGCATTGAAGGCCCGATTAATGCTCACATAAAGCTGTCTATCCCGCGCTTCAAACTGCAAATAAAAAGACGCTTTGTAAGTCATTTTTCCCTATTATGCATTCGCAGATTCTTGGTGCTGGAGAGGCTGTCTGGTCGAGTTCAACTCTTACAAGTAGCTTTTTCGAGCTCTTCTCCTCGTTTCTGGTTGTTTCTTAAAATTCAATATTTCGAGCAGTGAGCTGGTAGACTCTTCATCTTCTTATGCAAATATGAAGTCTGTTATGCACTTCTTTGGAAACGTAAAAAACTTAGAATGTAGGGCTCCAGTCATAGAAGACACGGATTTGTTAGGGGTTTCGGTTGATGCCATAACTTCAAAGCTCTCTTCCCATGTTGACGAAGAGTCTGTTGTAGAAATTTTAGCCAGTGGTCTACTAGAAGCAGTCGCATTCCCACCGTCTGCCGTATGTCCAGAGTTAATACAAGAGTGCATTAACAGATATGATGTTAAATTGAAGAGTATTTTAAATGTAGATGGTCAAACCTTAATACCGGTAAACCGTGGAACCATTGCAGAAGTTTTCAAAATACCTGATGAGGATCTTGTTAACTTCACCCCCACCCAGTCATTGGCTCAATTTAGGGAAAATGTTGACAAGAACAGAAGCCATATAGCAAGAAAATGGAAAAAAACCAACTACAAAGGAGGGTCACAGTTACCCAAATCCCTTACTAAGGATCACATGAACCCTCTGGTACATGATATTGTTGTCCTTCTCCACCAATTAAAAGGTTCAGAATAGGCCTTGTACTTTGACGAATGGATGTTCCATTTTGTGGAGATTGTTCTAGAAGGAAGACCGCACATAGACTGGGCCGAGATCA
This sequence comes from Thuja plicata, assembly GCA_018584345.1. NCBI lineage: Eukaryota > Viridiplantae > Streptophyta > Pinopsida > Cupressales > Cupressaceae > Thuja > Thuja plicata. Next base: position 3,453,422 of record MU224049.1, on the reverse strand, counting down.
TAGCCGTATCCCTTAGGGATCAACTCAAGCAAAATCAAATGACCAAAGAAGGGTTTTATATGTCCTCATACCTAATGTATTGCTTGGCCTGCACTCAAAATCTATCTCCTATTCAGAAAGTTCCTTGGAACGAAAGCTTGTTTATTTATGAGTATTGCCCATTGTTGAGAAAAGATAAAGTTTTAGAGGACTACAAGAAAGTACATGATGTGTTTTGGGGGAAATTATGCCAAGAACTCACAGGCGCACCGAACCAGAGAATTTCAAAGAATGCTCAGAAATAGGTTCAGATATTTGGTAGTTTCTACATTCAATTTCCCCGCTTCACATATATTCGGGTAGGTGGATTTGAAGAGGAACCCTTGAAGCTGCCTCGGTACGCTTTCGATTGTTTTGTTCTAGCGGAAGTTTGCAGACATTTATTTATTGTTTTTAAAACTGCTCTCCATGAAGACAAGTGGAATTCTTTGTTTCCGGTGAAACTGGGCCATTTAGTTTGTAATAGTATGTTGGATGCATCCATTGTTGGGAGCAATTTGTTGAACTTCCACATGTACTTTTATGAACCAAGGACAGGATTTGATAGCAAGGGTTTTTCTAGGCAGACTCTAGGGCTAAGTAAATGCCCTTCCCCAAGTTATCATCTTGAGGATCTATGGGAAAATCTCAGTGATGAGAAAATGATCTGGGAGCGGGATCAAACCAGACTCACTGTGTCTCAGATCAAGCTATTGCAGTTGAGGTTTGATATCAAAAGTGTAGAAGAGGATAGTTCAGAGGTCCCATGTCCATCCGCCACCTGTTCTGAAGAAGAAAGTGTCCCAATTATTGATTGGGGTAGGAAAGAATCCAGCGATATTAAACTCAGAGCCTGCCGTATTCTTGAAGAGACTGAGAGTTGGATCACAGCGAAGAAGAAAGGAGTTCAACTCCTTACAGACACATGCCTTGATACAAGATCACCTATTAAAATTCCTAAGCAAGTTCATGCTAATGATTCTCCTTTGTTACCAAATGCAGGTGAAATAACATCATTAAAGGAGAAAACAACTTCAGTGAAACACCCTACTGCGCCAAGATCAAGGGTAAGGATGAGGTCAGAAAAGAAGAACCAGATGGCTTCAAGAGAACCAGACTATTTGGATGATGTGGTTGAGCTCAGTGAAGGAGATCTCTCATTCACCCCTGATCACCAAGAGAAGGTTCAAGAGGTTCTCACGCATTATCAGGAGCTATCCCAGGTTGTAAGCACACCCACAAAAACTCCTGATAATCGAATTATGCCTAGTTCGATTCCACCATGGCTCACTGAATCTGTTAGCATAAGAAAAAGTTTCAAACCGCTTTCTTTGCCAGTTAAAGAAATTGTTACCAGGTATGCCGCCCGCACCCCGAAGGCGAAAAGAATTAAAAGTGATGCGAGGCTAACAACAGACCCGTCTACGGGGAAGATTATTGCTGAAATTGCCACAATAAAGCCTATGGGAGAGACGCAGGATCCTGACCCCGAGGATTATGAAATAAAAAAAATGGAGTTAGGAGTTCTGAATAGAGACTCTCGTGATCACATTTTCCAATTTTTGGCAAATCATATGTTAGGATAGTCACAAAAAGATGGCAAGGAGAAATGGGAATTGAAGCAAATAGTTTCAACCATGGCAGAATTTCTCTCGTCATTGGCTAAAAATGGTGCGCTACCTTTGGCACAGGCCCACCAAGGGTTCGACCCCAATTTGGCGGAAAACCAAGAATTAGTTAAACAGGTACAACAAGGAAGAACTTGGATGGAAGTAATCAGGACATGGACCTATGGCATCATAATGGAAGGGAGCGCCTTCATACGAGAATTCATGAGTACCCACGTGGATGGTGAAATACTCCTAGGGGAGATTCAAACCTTGATCCCAATATGGGAAAATGAGGAAGAAAAATGTACAGAGGTTGTGATGCGAGTGCAAGAAATTGAAGATTACGGAGTAAAACAGTTCTTAATTGAAAATCCTATGAAATTAGTTGATCCCTGTATGCTGTTTGTCTTGAAGAAAAACTTTGGCAGGAAGAATGCATTGTTTGAAACAGCTATTTCCAAGATGCAAGCCATGGAAAGAGAAGTAGAGGAGATTCACTCCGACACTTTAAAGGACATAAAAGTAGTGAATCCCTCGGGCATTTTGCAATTGGAAGATGGAAATCAGGATGTTGATGCGATGGTTAAGTCTTTCGTTGATGTAATGAATGCCTTCAAAGAGAACGATGCTCCCATAGTTCACGACCTCACCAGAACCGCTAACATCGAAGCTATGTTGATCTTGAACTGGGGAAAACTGCCAAAATAGGCTGAGAAAATACAGAAAATGCGATGGGAGAAGAACGAGATGTATACCAAGCTGGCCGCACTGAAAAATCTGCATGCCCCGCCTACTCAGGAACTGCTCCGTGTCTTCGGGTCGTGGAAGCTGGTGAAGATGGCCACATCAGCAGATACACAAGAAAGCTGAACTGGAGTCAATTTTATTTCCTTAATTTATCCTTCTTTTAAAAAAATCTGATTCTGAGAACTTTGTTATAACTGGTAACTGTTTCTTTCTTTGGTTGTGTCTGAGAAGCCGGGTTTTTCGGGAGGCTTTCTCGGACTACTGAACTATATAAGCTGGAGCTTAAAACTCTAGAAGGGTTAGAATAGAATAGAGGGGGATAAAGATATAGAATTTAGAATAGCAGATAAACTTCTTTCCTATTTTTCAATAGTTTGAGTGACTGATGATATCTGGACTTTGAGCCAGTTATGCCTGAACGCTCATGCTGAACTAAATTTTGATCTTTAAAAATTAGATAGTAATATATATCCCTACTTTGAGAGAGTTATATATTGAACTTTTGCATGTGTTATTCCATTTCAGTCATTTAGTTTTAGATTTATGAATTCCAATTTTCTGTAGGTAAATGCTTAATAAATCTGAATTCTTTGGTCAGTTAGTTAGTTTAAATTTCTTCTGCAAAATAGTTTCCGGTTCTTTCTAAGTTTTGCAAGTTTCCATGCTATACCTCATTTGTCCAAGAACAGTTGAGAGACCTTTTCCTGCTTTTCAGTTAAAAGCTTATATGTTTAGATTGCAATATCTATTCATTGAAAATCTTTGGAAGGGAGTTGTACCTTTGTAAAATTTAGAGGGAAGCAAAGTAAATGCTTACCCAACTTTTGTTTAAAGATTTGTTTTCAAAGGCATAGAGTTAGAAAGTAAACATCAAGATTTAAGGAGAACAAATCTGTTAGCCAACAGATTTTTGGTGACTCTACTGGGGAAAGACCAGTCAAGTGTGCTAGTATGATTCCTGTCATAATGCCACATAATAGTGCTACCCAATGACAATGTGTTCCCTGTGCTCTATCCAAATTTGGGTTTTGAGGACACACAGGAGGATTTAATATCAGATCTTGATTCAGCTGCTTGGAGGTTCAGGTGAAGTAATCAAGAATTTCACCAGGTTCAAGAAGTCTTCGAGAGAGAAGAAGAAATTGGTGAACACTTGAGAGGTATTCCTATTGCTAGAGAAGATGTCATAGTTAACAGACTTGCACAAGGTTGACAACATAACTAAGTTTTGAATAGATACTTGAAATGGAAACCAGAAGATACACAAGGGGGGAATGCAGTAGAGGATTGGTGGATGAAGATTTTGAATGGTTGGAAAGCCTAAATTTCAAATCAGATTTAAATCTTTACCGAAAAAGAAAGGCTCAAACTGTCAGCCGACCCTCATCTCCCCCGCGAAGCCTAGCTGTCCCATTGACTGTCCAAGCCATTGTTTCTCCGGGTACTGTAATTCCCACTATTTTAAATATTCACCCTTTGAATTTCTAGCTTCCATGCATGGCCGAAAATCGACCTTGGGGCCAACACCTTGGGCCCCTGAACCTGGGGGTTAACCAACCTGCTGATTTACCTAAAGGAGCCAATCAAATTTTGACCAAGTTTAGTGGAGACAATAAGGTCTCTTCAGATGATCATCTCAATGCCTTCCAAACCACTTATGGGATCATGAGTGTGCCTACCAAAGATGTGGCAGTGATACTTTTTGTCAGAACTCTTGTAGATGCCGCCGCCGATTGGTTCAGTCACTTGCCGAATGGATCCATCACAAATTGGGACACTATGAAGCGGGCTTTCGAAAAAAGGTTCAAAACCCCCGATAATGAAGTCTCTTTTTTATTACAACTCAGTCAGTTAAAAAAAGAGATCCATGAACCAATGAGAGAATTTGTTGCCAAATTCAATAGGACTTTGCAAAGATTTCCCGCGACCGCCGCTCCAAGTGATGAAAACAAAAAAATTTATTTCCTTAATGCAGTCCCGTCGGATATAAGCTTCCATTTGTTGAAAGACGGGGTGCCCAATCTTGAAGATGCCCAAACTAGAGTGATTGAACTTGAAGACACTCTCATAACTGCCGGCAAGTGGAAAAGAGAAGCACAAACCCCAAGCAGTTCTTCAGCAGCTGCAACTATAGATCCAATGGTACAGAGGCTTATGAATGACATAGCAATGCTAAAAAGGCAGCAGAACAGGATGACTTCCTATCAACCCCCTTATCAAGACATAAGTCGAAGGCAATTTCCTCAACAGCAGATGAAAACTCAGTAGTTAACCGGCCCTCCACAGAGGTTGCAAATAGAGCTAGCTCCAAAGGAAACTATGTGCTCGTTCCACCTGACCACCGATCGTGATGGGGATATGTGTACCAAATGGTTAAGATACTTACAACTCAATGTAGCCAGAGATGAGATGAATAACAAACAACTTCATGAGGAAAAGAATTCTCCAGACATTGGTTCATTAGGTTCTTTCTACTCAGAATACGTACCCGGTGCAAAGCAAGGCGGAAGTGTATTGGAAACCCTACAAGATCCATCCTGTGCTATCTTAACAAGAAATCAACGAACTTAGAAGTTTTTTCCAGGTGCAACTGCTGCAAGCGCGGACACAAAAAGAAAGGAGCCTACTGGTGAAGAAACGCACACAAGTTCAAGGGGCTCGGAGGTAAAAATTCTTCCCAGAAATACAACTACCCCTCCATCTCCTTTCAATTTTTTTGAGTTATGTAAGTCTTCAACGGTTTCTATCTGTTCTCTTGATTTCTTGAAGATAAACCCTAAAGAACTAGATAAGTTGGTGAAACATGTTAAAGGGGAAAATTATACAAGTCCTCAAGCAGATAAACCCTTCATAGGGGAAACCACCACTACTCAAGAACCTTTTATTTTTCAACCCCAAGACACTCCCCAAATTCCAGAAGGAGGTCATTCCATAAATTCCATCAAAAATGAGTACGAAGAGAAAAATCCAAATCCATTTTATGTCTCTCTGCTATTGAATGGTCAAAAGTTGAGTAATTGTATTATTGATTCTGGTGCTTTAGACAACATAATACCCGCCCCCGTAGCTAAGGATTTAGACTTACCCTTAACCAAAACCTTCAGTCATTGTTACTCTATGGATGGTAAAGAAGTGCCATTAAAGGGTCAGATCAAAGATTGTCAAGTTGTCCTAGCCGCATACCCTGACAAACGGTTAAAACTCACCATTTTAGTAGCTGACATCCCAGCTAGTTACGGGATGTTACTCAGCAGAACCTTCTGTAAAGACTTGGGCGGGGATATAAAAATGGACTGGTCCGAAGCCACAATTCCCATAGGCAAAAAGAAGGTAAAACTAAAACCTGAACCTAAGAATAAGTATACCGTGATACCCTCAGATGAACCCAGAGACCAAATCCTGTATGAAGAATGTAATTTCAGGAATTATGTCATCCTGACTGATTCAGATAAAGATATCCAAATAAAACCTCAGAAAGAAGAAGACATTTGGAAAATGGAGTTTGACGAAAGCTGCTCTAACTCAGGTTCAGGTGCCAGAGTGGTCCTTTTCCCTCCCCGTGGAGAGTGCATTCATTTGTCTTTCAAGTTAGATTTCAAAAACACTAACAACACCACAGAATATGAAGCTTTGTTGTTAGGTCTGGAGGAGTGTAGGTTTAGAGGGGTCAAAAAGATGATAGTGAAAGGAGACGCTGAATTGATTGTAAAACAGGTTTGGGGGTAGTTTTCTGTAAGAAATGAAAAATTGAAGCACTACAGAAACCTAGTGTGGGACGACATAGAATTTTTTGATGCCTTTTCCATTGAGTATATTCCTAGGAATCAGAATACCAGAGTAGATTCTTTGGCTGTATCTACCTCTTTTCTCTTGCCACATCCTGATTTTAAAACTAAGAGATACCAGATTGAAATGATATTCAAACCAAGGGTACCATACAATGTTCACAACTAGCAAGTGTTTGATGATGATACACAGCTTAAAGAATTTCTGGAGTGTTCCGCTGGATTCGCTGAAGTATATTTTGAAGGTTCAAAAAGTGAATGTAAAGAAATTTACCAAGATGAGGATGATAATGCAGGGATGATTCAGCTGGAAAGTAATAAAATCCCTAAGGGCCTAGTTTCTCTGGAGCATCTGTTCAGAAGAAGAGATGATAGCACAGTGAAAGAAAAGGTTTCACATGTTCCAAATTCAAAGGAATATGACAAAATTGATATAGGTGATCAGGGTTCTCCTAGGTGGATTTCAATTGGTCGAAATTGTACTGAATCTAAGAAAGAAGACTTGAAAAGGTTATTGAAGGAATACAAAGATGTTTTCACCTGGGATTATGGAGATCTGAAAGTTTTCAAAAATGGTCAATTAGAGCACCAAATCCCCTTGAAACCTGGAGTAGTCCCTTTTCATCAGAATTTAAGGAACTATAACCCTAAGGTATCGGAAGCTATACTAAGGGAAGTTAAAAAGATGTTGCAGGCCCAAATCATCTACCCTATTCACCATTCAACATGGATAGCTAACATAGTGCCCGTAAGAAAGAAAAATGGTGAAGTTTGAATTTGTGTTGATTTTCGTAACCTGAACCAAGCAAGTTTGAAAGATAATTATGCTTTGCCTGTCATGGAGCATGTCTTGCAGGCGATATCCAGTTCTGAAGCCATGTCAATGTTAGAGGGCTATTTGGGTTACAATCAAATAGGGGTAGCAAAATTCGACCAACACAAGACAGCCTTCATCACGCCATGGGGCACTTATGCCTACAACCGGATGCCCTTTGGAATAATAAATGCAGGTGCAAATTTTCAACGAGAAATGAATTCTTCCTTTGAATATCTCAAAAATAAGATCATAGTGATCTATCTAGATGACCTTACAGTATTTTCAAAAAGGAGAAACCAGCACTTGAATGACCTGGAATGAGTTTTGCAGCATTGCAGAAACCATGGTATCTCTTTAAACCCCAAAAAGTCCATATTCTTTGTAGAGGAGGGAAAGTTACTCGGTCATATAGTATCAAAGGAGGGCATCACAATCGACCCTGAACAAGTTAAAGCAATTCAGCAACTCAGCCTGCCTGCCAGCAAAATTGGTCTGAAGTCATTCTTTGGTCAAATTAATTTTCTGCGAGCTTTTATTCCTGAATTCCCTAAAGTGACAAGGCATATGATCAAAATCATGAGTGAGAAAATCCCTTTTAAGTGGAATAATGATGGACGGAAAGATTTTGAAGATATTAAAACTGCCATATCTCAGGCACCAGTATTGAGAAGTCCAAATTTTAGAAAAGATTTCATTGTGTACTGCTACGCCTCTCAACATACCCTTTCAAGAATACTCACTTAGAAAGACAAAGAAGGACAGGAAGCTCCCATAGCCTTTATGAGTGTGCCCCTGAAGAAGCATGAGCTCAAATACTCCCAAATAGAAAAACATGCTTATGCGGTGGTAAAGGTAGTGAAGCATTTCAGGTATTATAGTCTTCACTCGCATAGTACTGTATATGTGCCAGAAACTGTTGTGAAGAGCATTCTGATTCAGAAGGAGATTGGCATGAATAACAGAGCTGTATGGATTGTGAAGATTCAAGAATATGACTTAACAATCAAACCTACAAATTTGGTAAGGGGAAAGGGTTTATGTAAATTAATTGCAGAGAATAATGAGATATTTGAAAAAATTGATGAAGTCCCTATGGCATTATTAGTTGGTTCAATCGACCCTTGGCTCTTCGACATCACTTACTTCCTTACATATGGTGAATGCCTAGGTCATTTGAATAAAAAAGAAAGGTGCAACCTGACATTAAAGGATAATAAATATGTGATTTCCCAGGGAACCTTGTTCAGAAGGGGGGTCGATGGAACTTTTCTCAGGTGCGTTGATGAAGAACAATGGAAAGAATTGCTAAAAGCATTCCATGATGAAGCATGCGGGGGACATTACTCTTCAATTGTGACAGCCTACAAGATTATTTGAAATAGGTTCTACTGGCCAGGAATATTCAAGGACGCTTATCAGTATGTCAGAAACTGTGACAAATGTCAACTGTTCACTGGGAGACCCTATCTGGCGACGTTACCCCTCAAGCCAGTTATTGTGGAGGAACCATTTAGACAATGGGGAATCAATTTAATCGGACCATTGAATCCACCATCTAGTGCTGGGGATATCTATATTCTAATAGCCACTGATTATTTTACAAAGTGGGTGGAGGCAATACCCACAAAGAAGGTGAACTCTCAGGTGGTGTGCGAATTTTTGCTGAATTTTATTTTTGTAAGGTTCGGAGTGCCAATCAAAATTGTGGTAGATAATGCTACATATTTTTCTTCATAAGAAATATCAACTTTTTTCTATGAGCATGGTGTGGCATTGGCCCATTCCTCAGATTATTTCCCGTAGGGAAATGGCCAGGAAGAATCCAGCAATAAAAACCTGATAGTCATAATGAAAAAATTAATGGATGATAGCCCCTGAGAATGGCACAAGAAACTCCATGAGGTACTCTGGGCAGGTGGGATCACTTTGAAATGAGCTATCGACATGTCACCTTTTGAATTACTATATGGAATTGGGGCTCATGTTTCAGTACCTCTCGAACTATCCTCGGCAAAACTCCAAGCATTCATTGAAGATGAGTATTTCAAAGATCCCCTAGAAATGCGTGTGATGCACTTAAGAAAGTTGGAAGAAGATAGAGAAAACATGGTAGATCATATCACTGAACATCAGATGAAGGTGAAGTAGATCTTTGACATGAGAGCTAGACCTCATGGTTTTATGGAGGGTGATGAAGTTTTGCTATGGGACAAAAGAAGGGCATCAAAGGGATCGCATGGGAAGTTTGAATCTCTGTGGAAAGGTTCGTTCATTATCTCGGAAGCTCTGGGTTTGAACGCTTTTAAACTATCATATCTGGATGGTGTTAACCTACCATTTACTTACAATGGGCAGGATCAGAAACTATGCAAGCTCTAGGTGTCTGAGTTCATTCCCTTTGTACATATTAGTTAGTTTTCTCTGTTTTCAGTTTTGGTAATGCCCCTCTTTTCTTTTCCTTTCCTTTTGTTTAGTTCGGTCTGCGAAACTAGTTTTCTAAAGTTCTCTGCATATTTGGATATCTGTAGTCCCCAGTCAGAGCCAATGTTAGGGGGTTAAGAGTTGCCAATATTTAAAACTTTATAAGTTCATGTGTTTATAATAGTCAAAGCTTCACTCTGTTCACTTTCCTACCTTGTTGGTTCCTCCAAAACCTTTATATTCGAGTCTATCAAATCTAAGCCTTTGGTGTCATTAGGTTCAATTCCGGTCTGTTATAAGCTGATCACTCAAGCTTTCAAGTCATTTGAACCTCTTTGAACCTCTTCAAACTCAGGTTCGAAGTAGTTCAAAGTAGTTCAATAACAGCCTAAATCATTTTATCGCTAATGTTGTGTTCCTGCAGGAAAGTACGTGGCACTTTTCTCTTGTGAGGTGTTGAACCTCTTTGAACCCCTTTAAACTCAGGTTTGAAGTAGTTCAAAGTAGTTCAGAAAGGACGTAGGCAGGATTCTTAATAACGTGACGACTTGACAAGACGGGCCGATTGACGTGGCATGATTCTATTTGCTGGGTTAGTACATGGAAACGAAGAAAATCACTTGCACGGGTGGAAAATATTTGTTCTGGAGAGTAAATAATTATGATTGGAAAGGGTGGTAGGTCCTGAAGATACATGTTGATTTGAAAGAATTTATTTTTAGTATCACTTGGCAGTGAAGGCCCGATTAATGCTCACATAAAGCTGTCTATCCCGCGCTTCAAACTGCAAATAAAAAGATGCTTTGTAAGTCATTTTTCCCTATTATGCATTCACGGATTCTCGATGCTAGAGAGGTCGTCTGGTCGAGTTCAACTCTTACAAGTAGCTTTTTCGAGCTCTGCTCCTCATTTCTGGTTGTTTCTTAAAATTCAATATTTCGAGCAGTGAGCTGGTAGACTCTTCATCTTCTTATGCAAATATGAAGTCTGTTATGCACTTCTTTGGAAATGTAAAAAACTTAGAATGTAGGGCTCCAGTCATAGTAGACACAGATTTGTTAGGGGTTTCGGTTGACGCCATAACTTCAAAGCTCTCTTCCCATGTTGACGAAGAGTCTGTTGTAGAAATTTTAGCCAGTGGTCTTCTAGAAGCAGCCACATTCCCACCGTCCACCGTCTGTCCAAAGTTAATATAGGAGTGCATTAATAGATATGATGTTAAATTGAAGAGTATTTTAAATGTAGATGGTCAAACCTTAATACCCATAAACCGTGGAACCATTGCAGTAGTTTTCAAAATACCTGATGAGGATCTTGTTAACTTCACCCCCACCTAGTCGTTGGCTCAATTTAGGGAAAATAATGACAAGAAAAGAAGCCATATAGCAAGAAAATGGACAAAAACCAACTACAAAGGATGGTCGCGATTACCCAAATCCCTTACTAAGGATCACATGAACCCTCTGGTACATGATATTGTTTTCCTTCTCCACTGATTAAAAGGTTCAGAACAGGCCTTGTACTTTGACGAATGAATGTTCCATTTTGTGGAGATTGTTCTAGAAGGAAGATAGCACATAGACTGGGCCGAGATCATAGATGTATCCCTTAGGGATCAACTCAAGCAAAATCAAATGACCAAAGAAGGGTTTTATATGTCCTCATACCTAATGTATTGCTTGGCCTGCACTCAAAATCTATCTCCTATTAAGAAAGTTCCTTGGAATGAAAGCTTGTTTATTTATGAGTATTGCCCATTGTTGAGAAAAGATAAAGTTTTAGAGGACTACAGAAAAGTACACGATGTGTTTTTGGGGAAATTATGCCAAGAACTCGCAGGCGCGCCGAACCAGAGAATTTCAAAGAATGGTCAGAAATTGGTTTAGATATTTGGTAGTTTATACATTCAATTTCCCCGCTTCACATATATTCGGGTAGGTGGATTTGAAGAGGAACCCTTGAAGCTGCCTTGGTATGATTTCAATTATTTTGTTCTCGTGGAAGTTTGCAGATAGTTATTTATTGTTATTAAAACTGCTCTTCCTAAAGACAAGTGGAATTCTTTGTTTCCGGTGAAACTGGGCCATTTAGTCTGTAAGAGTATATTGGATGCATCCATTGTTGGGAGCAATTTGTTGAACTTCCACATGCCCTTTTATGAACCAAGGATAGGATTTGATATCAAGCATTTTGCCAGGTAGACTCTAGGGCTAAGTAAATGCCCTTCCCCAAGTTATCATCTTGAGGATCTATGGGAAAATCTCAGTGATGAGAAAATGATCTGGGAGTGGGATCGAACCAGACTCACTGTGTCTCAGATCAAGCTATTGCAATTGAGGTTTGATATCAGAAGTGTAGAAGAGGACAGTTCAAAGGTCCCATGTCCATCCGCCACCTTTTCCGAAGCAGAGAGTGTCCCAATTATTGATTGGGGCAGGAAAGAATCCAGCGATATTAAACTCAGAGCCTGCCGTATTCTTGAAGAGACTAAGAGTTGGATCACAGCGAATAAGAAAGGAGTTCAACTCCTTACAGACACATGCCTTGATACAAGATCACCTAATAAAATTCCTAAGCAATTTCATTCTAATGATTCTCCTTTGTTACCAAATGCAGGTGAAATAACATCATTAAAGGAGAAAACAACTTCAGTGGAACACCCTACTGTGCAAAGATCAAGGGTAAGGACAAGGTCAGAAAAGAAGAACCAGATGGCTTCAGGAGAACCAGACTATTTGGATGATGTTGTTGAGCTCAATGAAGGAGATCTATCATTCACCCCTGATCACCAAGAGAAGGTTCAAGAGGTTCTCATGCATTATCAGGAGCTATCCTAGGTTGCAAGCACACCCACAAAAACTCCTGATAATCGAATTATGCCTAGTTTGATTCCACCATGGCTCACTGAATCTGTTAGCAAGAGAAAAAGTTTCAAACCGCTTGCTTTGCTAGTTAAAGAAATCATCACCAGGTATGCCGCCCGCACCCCAAAGGCTAAAATAATGAAAAGTGACACGAGGTTAACAATAGACCCATCTATGGGGAAGATTATTGCTGAAATTGCCACAGTAAATCCTATGGGAGAGACGAAGGATCCTGAGCCTGAGGATTCTAAAATAAAAAAATGGAGTTAGGGGTTCTGAATAGAGACTCTCGTGATCACATTTTCAAATTTTCCACAGATCATATGTTAGGACAGTCACAGAAAGATGGCAGGGAGAAACGGGAATTGAAGCAAATAGTTTCAACCATGGCAGAATTTCTCTCGTCATTAGCTGAAAATGGTGCGCTACCTTTGGCACAGGCCCACCAAGGGTTCAAACCCAATTCGGTAGAAAACCAAAAATTGGTCAAACAGGTACAAAAAGGAAGAACTTGGACGGAAGTAATCAGGACATGGACCGATGACATCATAACAGAAGGGAGCACCTTCATACGGGAATTCATGAGTACCCGCGTGGACGGCAAAATACTCCTAGGGGAGATTCAAACCTTGATCCCAATATGGGAAAATGAGGTAGAAAAATGTGTAGAGGTTGTGATGCGAGTGCAAGAAATTGAAGATTATGGAGTAAATAATTCTTAATTGAAAATCCCATGAAATTAGTTGATCCATGTATGCTGTTTGTCTTGAAGAAAAACTTTGGCTGGAAGAACGCATTGTTTGAAACAGCTATTTACCAGATGAAAGCCATGCAAAACGAAGTAGAGGAGATTCACTCCGACACTTTAAAGGACATAAAAGTAGTGAATCCCTCGGGCATCTTGCAATTGGAAGATGGAAATCAGGATGTTGATGCGATGGTTAAGTCTTTTGTTGATGTAATGAATGCCTTCAAAGAGAACTATGCTCCCATAGTTCATGACCTCACCAGAACTGCCAGCATTGAAGCTATGCTGATCTTGAACCGGGGATAACTGCCGAAACAGGCTGAGAAAATCTAGAAAATGTGATGGGAGAAGAATGCGATGTACGCCAAGTTGGCTGTACTGAAAAATATGCACGCCCCGCGTACTCAGGAACTGCTCCGTGTCTTCAGGTCGTGGAAGCTGGTGAAGATGGCCACGTCAGAAGATACACAAGAAAGCTGAACTGGAGTCATTTTTATTTCCTTAATTTATCCTGCTTTTAAAAAAATCTTATTCTGAGAACTTTGTTATAACTGGTAACTGTTTCTTTCTTTGGTTGTATCCGAGAAGCCGGGTTTTTTGGGAGGCTTTCTCAGACTACTAAACTATATAAGCTGGTGCTTAAAACTCTATAAGGGTTAGAATATAATAGAGGGGGATAAAGATATAGAATTTAGAATAGCAGATAAACTTCTTTCCTATTTTTCAATAGTTTGAGTGACTGATGATATCTAGAGTTTGAGCCAGTTATGCCTGAATACTCATGCTGAACTAAATTTTGTTCTTTGAAAATCAGATAGTAATATTTATCCCTACTTTGAGAGAGTTATATATTGAAATTTTACATGTGTTATTCCATTTCAGTCATTTAGTTTTAGATTTATGAATTCCAGTTTTCTGTAGGTAAATGCTTAATAAATCTGAATTCTTTGGTCAGTTAGTTAGTTTAATTTTCTTCTGCAAAATAGTTTCCGGTTCTTTCTAAGTTTTGCAAGTTTCCATGCTATACCTCATCTGTCCAAGAACAGTTGAAAGATCTTTTCCTGCTTTTCGGTTAAAAGCTTATATGTTTAGATTGCAATATCCATTCATTGAAAATCTTTCGAAGGGAGCTGTACCTTTGTAAAATTCAGAGGGAAGCAAAGTAAATGCTTACCCAACTATTGTTTAAATATTTGTTTTCAAAGGCATAGAGTTAGAAAGTAAACATCAAGATTTAAGGAGAACAAATCTGTTAGCCAACAGAATCTATTACCAAATTGTTGGCTTTTCTATTGAGTTGTATGATGTCAAAAGGTGGAAAAATATGGTAGATTTAGAGAATATCTCTTTCTTATATTTTTATAATAATTTATGCCAACAAGTTATGATACATAAGAGCTTAACATAAGTAGATTATTTTAAAATCTTGACCAATAATAATATAATTTATTAGTTTTGTCATATATGGTACTTATTTAGATATGTATGATATGTTGACATGGATATCATTTTTG
>MU224049.1:3416716-3430975 GCA_018584345.1 Thuja plicata | reverse complement strand
CTTCTAATACTGATTCAGAGACAAGAAAAGCCTAATTGCTAAGGACTGGATAAGGTCCTTCTTCATTTTTGAGCTCCACATATACTCAGGTAGGTTTTACCTTTTATGATTGTTGTTTACACAGTATATGTTAATGTGGACACTGATTTGCTATGTATCTTTGTTAAACCAACTAATAAATCACCTTGCAAATGACCAAGCATAACCAGATGCAAAATTTAACCATACAAACCATAATCTTAAATATAGAAAAAATCAGTGATACAAGGATTTTCATCCTTCTTCCTTTTATTGTAGGAGGGATAACCTAATGATTCTCTCTCCAAAGAATCAATAAAGTGGACACTGTCCTGCTGACATAGGTCCTTACTGAGTTCAATTCATTTGTTCTTGGTAACAAAAGTAGTTTGATTAAATTGATTTTTGATATTGGATGAGGAACAGACTGCAAACTATACTTTAGACCAGTGCCTATCCCTTGGGAAAAGAGTCAATGAAAACATGAATCAACAGAGATAAACTAATAGAGATACTGTAGAGTGCCTTACAAACTACATGTAGCTGAGATAGAGTGCCTTACAAACTATCCTCTCTTATACATACATCTGCATCAAATCCTTATCACAATGCTCCGCTCTCTGAAATCATCTATGAAACTTAGTCCTCTCCTTGAAATGAACTCATAAATAATTAGACAAACTACCTTGTAGATGGTGTATTTCAAATGCCTTACAAGTGAAACACACTAGAGCACAAACAGAATGCAAAGAGACAAGATAATATGAAAGAGGGAAAACCACACTGTATTCTATTACTGTATTATGTTTCAACACATCTAGACAATAAGCTTTGATGAACATACAAAGACACAAAAGTATAACTTACAATAAAATTTCCACAAGACCAATAGGGACCTTCTCTGGGCATCTGTAGGAAAAAACTAGAACAGAGTAGAGGAAAGAAACCCTTACAAATGAGAAAAGAAAGAAAGATATAGAAGAGAGGAAACCCTAAAACTCTATCTTGCAAACACCTGTCCTTCTCTCAAATCTAATTTTTACTCATATTTCCAAAATATCTGATATATTCTATTAATAACTGATTCCATCTGTCTGAAAATATTTGATATTAATCCTTTGTAAATCTCCTTCATTCTCCTACTAAAAAAGTCCATCCAATCTGATTCCATTTCCAAAATATCTCTGAAATCCAGTCATATCTTTCTTTGAAAATCTGATTTCAAAAATCCTCTGGAAAGCTCTTTCAAATTTGAGTTGTGCAATTAAAATATTATGCATTTATCTTATTTTCCTTTGTGCAAATCTGATTTTTTTACCTCTTAGAAATCTGATATTTCCATGCCTGAGAAAATCTGATTTTCAATGTCTTCAAAAACCTCTGGGAATAAAAGTATAAGATTTGCAATAAAACTATTAAATTCCCTTTTAAAATAACCATGTGCACAATTCAAAGTCTTTGAAATTCTCACATTTATGCATATTTTTCCTAGAAATGACCAGATTTTGACAAGTGGCATGCTTCTATTGGCTGTCATAACTGTGCTTAACTCATTTTTAACCTTAGTTTCATCCGGCGACCAAGCGACGATCTCAGTCTCTAAGTCGCGAGCCTTTTTTAACTTATCTTTCATTCTTGGGCGACCTAGCGACCAGCACCTGATGGCTTATTCCATCTGGCGACCATGCGACCAGCAACAATCTCCATGTCGCGACAGCTTTCCTTTCCTTCTGGCTACTTCGCGACTAACTGCTAGCGGTTAGTGGCCAAGTCTCGGTGGTCAAATTTGATGTCATGTGGCTACGCGACTGACTGCTAGTGGTCAGTCGTCAGGTCTCTAAATTCCAGCGGTTACCTACAAACTGTCTCCTGACTGGGCGACCGGAGCCTTCGGCAACTGGGCGACCAAGTGCATCTTGCGACATCGCGACCAACAGCAAGTGCTCACTTTCGTCAAAATTTCATCTCCTTCATTTTTGGGCACAGAAACCAAGGTAGTGAGATGAGGGCATGAACATGGATAGACTCCTCTTCAACTTCAAACTCATATGTTTTTGTTTTTGTATATAAAGCCTTCAGTTTGCCTTTGCCGGATGAATGTGGGATATTTCGATTCATAGTTTTAAGTCATTTTTGGATTTTGGGCTAAAACACTATGTAGATCTCATGTAAGTCAACCTCCAACCCCTAAGAGCTCACCAAGAGCCTCTGGGCTCTTATTCTTACCTCTAAAGTATGCCTTTTGGTATATAAATACCAAAAACTCCCTTTGCACAGTAAATATGGGATATTGAAAATACACAGTTTCTCATTTTTTGCTGCAGGTGTGAAGAGAGATGCTCATTAATGGGGTTGTTTCTATGCAAATGAACACCATGATCTTACTTTAATGCCTAGGATGCCCCTTTCTATGGAGTCAAATCTGCAAATTACACTTTAAAAACTTTTCAAAAACTTAAAACTTTTCCCAAAAAACCATCGCATACTCCCTGTTTTTCATGTTTCCGGGTTTTTCTTGGGTGCTGCTCATTAATGGAGCTGTTTGAACGTGAAAGAACAGCACATATGGCCTCCATGGACCAAGGCACCTCTTCCTATGGAGTCCAAATTGCAGATTAACTTTTAAAATTTTCAATAAACTTCAAACACCTTCACATAAGCTATCGAAGACTTTGTGCAAATTCATTTGCAAAATGAAGTTCCTTAGCTTGGTATTGTTCTCTGTCTGTTCGGGCTGTCCAATTGATGATTCAAATGCTTTTAACCTGCATTATAATGCTTGCACAGACAATGGAGGTATTCTCAGACATGTGCTATGTCTGAAACATGAGCCATTTATTTATAAAGTTCCCCCAAGTGCTGCGTGAGGTTTTCCTGCCTTCATAGTATGAGCATTACTTATAAATATTGAGTAGAACTTAATTGCAGTTCATTCAATGCTTCATCCCCCCAATCCCCTTTAATATAAACAACCGCATTAAACATTCAAGTCTCCATGCCGTCTACGCAGCCCATTAGCAATGTAAATTGTTTTATAATCATCAAAAATCACCAAAACAGACTTAATTGTTCACCTTTGTTGGCACTGGTTATAGATACATGAATGGTATGGTCATTCATTTGGAACATAGAAAATGCCTAGAAAGTACTCTAACCCTGTATTTGCAAGCTATCCCCATGAGAATTCAACTGGCATTTAAAACACAACTCTGTCACATAGACAATCCAACAAAATGTTGAGTAGAGGCTAACCAGATGGATGGCATTGATTGTTGCCTTGTACTATTTGAAAGTCCTCTTGCACTATTGCCTCTTTCCTACGTCCTAAATTTCAAAGATTGAAAACAAACCGGTGGCCTTTATAATCACTTCGACACTTATGCAGTTTGATCACAACTACAGCAACTGGCCTTTGGAACTGTGTTTCAAAACTGATTGAAACAAACAATTAGACTCTAGCACTCGGCAAAAAGATTCATTAATCACCATTGAATACATATCTAGAAGGACTTCACCAAATTCATCTTCAGGAACTAGATATTATAGTGCAAACTTAGCCTCCCAGAAGACTACATAGTTGCAAATGCTGGAACAACATAAATCCTCTTTAGATCGACCATTGCAAAATGACCGAATCACATTCTGAAAAATCGCCATTAGGTCATATAGTATATTCATATGAAATGCAGATGGTCCCACAATCAGATCCTTAAAACATCTTTCAGACAGAAAGTTATCATTCATACAAAATGGCCATTCTGAAACTTAACACCTTTCCGCACTACAAACTAAATAAACCGCCCCTGAAACTGAACTCATAGGGTCATCAAAAAGATCTTTCAGAAACTCAACCTCTGGATCGTGATTGAATGTCACATGTGGAACATGACCCCTCAGTTGTCTTGTTCTGAAAACAAACTTCTGAATTGATACCAATTTGTAAAAATAGCATCTTTACACTTTTTGAGCCAAAACATAATAAATATGCAGAAATCGGGTTCGAAATCGGCAAAGATAAGTGACCTATTGGATTGCTCAAAGTTAAGGAATATTCAAAGGATTTCATTCCTAGGTCTATAATGCAAATCAAATTTCAATTATATGTGACCCCGAATGGGGTACAAATGGGAAAAGGACAAAGTATACCATTTAATTCTGGATTTCAGTGAAACTTTAAGAAATTAGAAACAGAAAGGCTCTGGAAAAGTGGATAACTGGATTGGTAGGAGTCTATAAATCTTCACGTAGGTACACTCCTATGTTTTCAATATGAGGGACAAACCAATTATCTAAAATGTTCACCCGGGTATATATTTTCAAAAGCTCAAAGTAGGTCACTTACCAATTCTGCACTTGAAAACACAGGAAATCGGAATTAATCACTATCAGAATGGTTCTTGAAAACTTGTCATTTAATTTCACAAAGATCTGCAGACTGGGAAATATGGAGTGTGTGACCACTGGAAGACAGTGCAAAAGGAATCTTCACAATTGGAGGAATTGGTCAAAAGTTATAACATGTCAAACTGGGCTATTCAGATTTCTAGGCAGGACAAAAATGCAGACAGTTCATGAACAACCAACTTTGGGAAGTATGAAAACTTATCAAACGGATTCAGAATGATCTGAGGTTTAAAATATAAGCTCTCTAATATGCATGATAAATATTCCCAAAATGGCGAACTATGAAACTCAACAGGGTGTAAGATACTCAGAAGCAAAGCAGGCTCCGGATAGCAAATTGACAATTAGCAAAGATGCAGAATTAAGTGACCCCCTCAAAATGACTACTCCCTAAACATGTCAGAACTGAAACTCAGGAGTTGGGACCCACTGCATACATCAAATGAAAGGCATTAAAGCCTCTTCCAAATTTGTACCTTATGAAAATCATCCGGGCACCTTTTTCAATCACTCCAACTGAGCCTTCTCACACAAAATTTCAAGGGTACTCACTTTGCTTGTCTGAAAATTTTAACATGGTCACTCCAAATTTGTTCCAAATTTAGGAGTACCAACATAGTGGACAAGGAGTCTTTGTGGGCGATACAAAATTGTATAGAAGTTAGGGTCCAATTTTTTGAATTTTCATATAATACTTTTTGGATATATTTATGTTTTTCTACTATTTTTTATTGGTCTATAAATTGGTACTTGAGGGTGTGTATACAAATATGGAGAGCCAAAAAGTGACCAAAATTAGTATTTTGACTATTTTTCCAAAAAAAAATTTGAAAATTAGATTGTGTTTTTGTACACTCATGTTATAACTTGTGGAAATAAAAAGGTATTTGTCCAATGTATTATCCATCAGGTATGCATATTTATTTTAATGTTGTAACGAAAAAATGACAATAACATCATGTTTTATTTTACGATTCTAATCATTAATTTTTTTACACACTTCAAACATATAAAGGTTTTGATATTCAATTTATTTCAATGTGTTGGAGGTTTACTTCTGGCAGCTAGTTGATTGTATGTTTGTCATTGATGAAAACATATAATATACAGTAGTGTTCTGTATGTACTTATCAGAATAATGTTATCAAGCCTTGCGCTGTTATATTCATGTTGTAGACATGTTTTTTAGGTTTTTTTCATACACGCAGACTCATATATGAAGTTTCAGTTGTGTTGTGTTGTGTAATTCAGTTAAGTGGCAGTTACAGTTTCTGAAGTTTGTCTGTACAGAGCCGACATATTGCATTGGTTCTTGAGTTGCACCTATCTTTGGGATATGTGTGTGTATATTCAAGTGTATTTATGAGTTGATGATAGTTATCTAAAGGAACCAAACGTGTTTCAACAAGATTGCAAAGTTAGAGTTAATCTGGTGAGGCTGACTTAGTGAAGCGTCGCGTCTATTCAGTTTATATTGTGCGGTTGTAATTATGCTTGCGTGATTAGTAAAGCTGATAAGGATGTTATGAAGAGTTTCCTAACAGGTCCTTTGATCTTATACTTTGAGGAAGATACTTATAGCAAGTCATTTGTGGAATGCTAAGTGTAAATGATAAGAAAAGATACAGGAAAGTGCAGAGTAGAATATCAGTTGAGTTTCATTTATCAAGGATCTATGTGAAGAAGAAGTGAAAGGTTACAATACACTGGAACTGATCAAGACAACAGATCTACTCTATAGTTCATCATCAGATATAGTGCATATTTGTTCTACAGAAGGTTGTAGCCTTCACCATTAAAGCAGTGAGCTTTTGGACAGTGATTCCTCACCCTTAACCGGGTTATTTGTAAAAGACTCCTAACAGTGTCAGACCCTTAACCAGGTTACTATACTTATTGCATTGTAAAGAAAAAATCCTAACTGGGTTGCAAGATCTTCTAACAGGGATTATTATAAATAATTTTAGTTCATTGCGGGTGTTAATTCCCACCGGGGTTTTTACCATTTGGTTTCCCCATAACCAAATCGTGGTGTTGTCTATTGTGTTATCTGAATGCACATTTACTTTATTGTATTCTGGAGTTAATAAAAGAAAAGAATTAAAGTAGCTGATAACTGATTCACCCCGCCCCTCTCAGTTATCCTTTGCGACTATTCTAACAATTGGTATCAGAGCCAAGTGCCTTGAAGAAGAAGCCTAATAACTTAAGGTAGATCAGATGTCTTACTTCAAAAAAAAGAGCCCTAAGTTCGATGGGGAAAATTATCTATATTGGAAAAACAAAATGATAACACATCTACAGTGCACTAGTTTTGACATCTTTGAGATAGCCACACAAGAATTTGTTATTCCCTCTTTAAAAGACCTATCAAGAGATTATGCTACTAGTAAACAAAAGGATACATTCACAGCTAATGTAGTTGCCAAAGAAGCCCTTATAAGTGCACTATCTGACAGTGAATTTTCTGAGATCAAGAAATTAGACAAGACATACACAATATGGAAGTATTTAGAAGACATGTTTGAAGGAGATGTTCATGCAAAGAATGCACGTAGGAAGACATGAAAAAATAAATACAACAGTCTTGAGATGTTACCTTAAGTGAAAATTAGAGCCTAAAATTAGAGGATAAATGAAGTAGTTTCTAGAATCAGAAACAATGGTGGAGAAATATCAAAAGAAGATATAATGGACAAGTTTTTGACTACTTTAACATTAGACTATGAGAACAAGATCAGTATTCTAGAGGAAACCATCCAATTTTCACAAGACTTCAAGAAAGAGACTTTGATCAGTAAAATCTTTGCATTTGAGATATCAAGATTGAAGACTGAACCAAAAGTTGAAACAACCTTAAAAGCTTCAGTTCATGGTAAGAAATCTCATATCTCTAGCAATACTGAGAAAGAATAAGTTGATGAAGAACTAGAAGAAATCATTGCCATGATTTCTAAAAGAGAAAATAAAGGCAAAGGGAAATATGAAGGATAACTTCCATTCAAATGTTTTTCATGCAACAAGATTGGTCACTTTGCATCCAAGTGTCGTACAAGAGTAAAGAAATTCAGATCTGATTATAAACCTAAATACATGAAAGAATGCTATCATGTTGAAGAAGGTGTAACTAATGAAGATTCAGGTGAAGATGAAATTGGATTCATTTCCCTTAAATACATGGAAAAATTGATTGAGCATATGGACATTGAAGATGAAAAGGAAACACAGGAGTTAACCCTAATTTCTAAAGCATACATCAAAACTGATTTGATCATTGACACCGGATGCTCTCATCACATGATAGGTGGTAAAGATAGATTTGTTCATCTAGACAAGTACAAAGGTGGTATGGTTATATTTGGAGACAACACTCCTAAACATATCATAGGCAGAGGATCCATCACCCTGGATGGAAAGAATAAGACAGATGATGTTTTGTATGTTGATGGATTACATCACAATTTACTAAGTGTTGGACAGCTACTTGACAAAGGTTATCATTTGGAATTCAAAGAAAAAAAATGCATTACTAGCAAAAAAGGAGACAATATTGCATCAGGCTCCAAAACAAAAGGTAATGTTTTCCAACTCAATTCAGATGAAAGTTGTTTTATTGCAAAAGTGGATGATAGTTGGTTATGGCACAAGAGACTCTGTCATATCAAGTTCGATAATATAGTAAAGATAAGCAATGTCAAGGCAGTTAGAGATCTTCCAAGTATTGCAAGACCTAATAACACAATATGCAGGGAATGTGTTATGGGAAAGCATGTAAGGACTTCTTTAAGAAGAAAGTAGAACTCAACTGAAAACAAGTTAGACCTAGTGCATAGATATTTATGTGGTCCCACTCAAACTAGGTCATATTATGGAGAAAGGTATTTCATTTTGTTTGTTGATGATTTTTCAAGAAAGATGTGGTTTGAGTTCTTAAAGGAGAAGTCTGAAGCCTTTGAGAAGTTCAAAATATTCAAAGCAAAAGTGGAGAATGAATTTGGATTAAAACTAAATTGTCTGAGATCAGATAGAGGAGGAGAATTCACCTCTGACCAGTTTTATGACTATTGTGAAGAACATGGAATTAAAAGATAGTTGAGTGCACCCAAAACCCCATAGCAAAATGAGATAGCAGAAAGAAGGAACATGATCATACTTGATACAACACACACTATGATGATTGAAGGAAAAGTTGCGCACACCTATTGGAGAGATGTAGTTAATACAATAGTATATACTATCAATAGAACACAACTAAGGCCAGGGGTGGATAAGACACCTTATGAAATTTGGTTTGGTAATGTACCTATAGTAAAATACTTTAGAATATTTGGAAGAAAGTGCTGCATCAAGAGAGATGATGGTGTTGGTAAGTTTGATGGTAGAAGCGATGAAGGTATTTTTCTTGGTTACTCTACTAAAAGCAAAGCATACAGATGTTCTAATTTAAGATAAAAGAAGATAATTGAAAGTACTCATGTAAAGATTGATGAGAAGTTCATGGTTCAAGAAAGGTATTATGAATATGCACTTATGATTGAGGGTGAACCCAGGCCTAGCAGTAAAGACACCATTATTGAAGAAATGTTTAATTGCATTGATGTTTCATGTAATGAACCTGAATCAAGCAAAGAAGTATCACATATTATAGATGAGGATGTTACACCAAAAATTTCAAAGTTCACATCTAGGTATCATTCAAAGGATGAGATCATTAGAGATCAGAGCAGCAGTGTTTTGACTAGATCAAAAGCAAAAATTTTAACAGTGGATGAAGAGGTATGTTTACTTTCACAGATTGAACCTTTAAATGTTGAAAATGCTTGAAAGGATTCTGATTGGCAGAAAGCAATGGAAGAAGAACTAGATCAAATAATAAAAATGAAACATGGGAATTGGTCCATAGACCCAGTGACAAAAATGTAATTGGAACAAAGTGGGTATTCAGGAACAAGATGAATGAAGATGGTACAGTGGTTAGAAACAAAGCAGGACTAGTGTGTAAAGGATATGCACTGAGGGAAGGAATATATTAAACTAACACATTTTCCCCTATGAGCAGACTGGAAGCCATAAAGTTAATCTTGGCTTACACAACATTCAAGGATTTTAAAGTATATCAAATGGATCTTAAATCAGCTTTTCTGAATAGTGACTTGAAGCAAGAAGTATACATAGAACAGCCTAAAGGATTCAATCTATCAGATAAGCCTGATATGTTATGCAAATTCAAGAAAGAACTCTATGGACATAAATAGGCCCCAAAAGCTTGACCTATGAGACACTAGATGGTTATCTTACTAGGATTGGATTTAAGAAAGGAGAAAGAGATTGTAACCTATTCATAAGAGAGACACCTAATGGACTACTACTTGTTGCCATATTTTTTTATGACATTATCTTTGGAGGTAATGACAGGCTTAGTTCAGAATTTGCAAAAGAAATGCAGAATGAATTTGAAATAAGCATGATTGGTCCTATAAAATGATTTTTGGGATTAAACGTAAAGTATACAGATAAAGGAATATTCATAAATCATTCCAAATATGTGAGGGAAATATTGAAGACCTTAAAGATGGAAGTCTGTAAGCCAGTATGCACTCCTATGATAACTGGAAGCAAGCTTTCTAAAGAAGATGATTCCACAGCAGTTGAAAGGACATTATATAAGTCTATGATTGAAAAAATTATATATCTTACTCAATCTAGATCATACATATCTGATGATTGTTGGCATTGTTGGAATATTTTCAGCTGAACAAAAATAGAATCACCTAATGGAAATAAAGAGAATATTCAGATATCTAAAGGGAACTATAGACTATGGTTTATGGTATCCTAAATCAGAGAATGTACAACTTCATGTGTATACAGATGCAGATTGGGCAGGTTGTCTTTATGATAGGAAGAGTACTTCTGGAGGATCAGTATTTCTTGGAGATATGTTGGTTTCTTGTGTAAGCAAGAAGCAGAATTGTATCTCTCAGTTGATAGCAGAAGCTGAATATGTTGCAGCAGCATTGAATTGTTCAACAATGGTTTGGATCAAATAGATGGTTAAAGTTTTTGGTATGCAGGTTGACTATCCTATTGTTATTCACCGTGATAACACTAGCACTATCAACATGTCCAAGAACCATGTGATGCACGCAGAGACAAAACACATCGAGATTAAATACCATTTTCTTAGAGAAAAAGTTGTAGATAATGAAGTAAAATTGGACTATGTGAGCACCAAATAAAAGTTGGTAGATATTTTCAAAAAGCCCTTATCATAAGATAATTTTGTGTATCTCAGGGATAAGTTGGGAGTAATTCCATCTCCTGAGTTTGATTAGAAAAAGTAGCAAGGACATCAGTCAGTAAGTTACTAATGAATGGTTGACTACTCTACTTTTGGAGTAGTACCTATGCTTAATTGTTTATGGTGCCCTTTTCCATTGATGTCAAAGGGGGAGTATATATAAAGGGGGAGCATATACTCTAGGGGAGTATAAACATAGACAAAGGAGCTGCAGCAGTGTACAAAAATATTTGATGAGGATATTGAGAAGATTGTAAAAAGAAAGAAGACACCATGTTCTGAAGATGCTTTTAATATCATATGTTACCATCAATATCAAAGGGGGAGATTTTTGGAGATTTACTTCTGGCAGCTAGTTGATTGTATGTTTGTCATTGATGACAACATATAATATACAAAAATGTTCTATATGTACTTATCAGAATGATGTTATCAAGCCTTGCATGGTTATATTCATGTTGTAGACATGTTGTTTATGTTTTTTTCATACATGCAGACTCAGATATGAAGTTTCAGTTATGTTGTGTAATTCTGTTAAGTGGCAGTTACAGTTTCTAAAGTTTGTCTGTACAGAGTCGACGTATTGCATTGGTTCTTGAGTTGCGCCTGTCTTCAAGATATGCGTGTGTATATTCAAGTTTAGTTATGAGTTTATGATAGTTATCTAAAGGTTCCAAATGTGTTTCAACAAGATTACAAAGTTGGAGTTAATTTGGTGAGGCCGAGTTAGTGAAGCGTCGCGTCTATTTAGTTTATATTGCGTGGTTATAATTATGCTTGTGTGATTAGTAAATCTGACAAGGATGTTATGAAGAGTTGTCTAACAAGTCCCTTGATCTTATACTTTGAGGAAGATACTTATAGCAAGTCATTTGTGGAATGCTATGTGTGAATGATAAGAAAAGATACAGGAAAGTGCAGAGAAGAATATCAGTTGAGTTTCATTCATCAAGCATGTACGTGAAGAAGAAGTGAAAGATTACAATACACTAGAACTGATAAAGATAGCAGGTCTACTCTATAGTTCATCATCAGATATAGTGCATATCTTCTCTACAGAAGGTTGTAGCCTTCACCATTAAAGCAGTGAGCTTTTGGACAGCGAGTCCTCACCCTTAACCGGGTTATTTGTAAAATACTCCTAACAGGGTTAGACCCTTAACTAGGTCACTATAATTATTTCATTGTAAAGAACAACTCATAACAGGGTTTCAAGGTCTTCTAACAGGGATTATTATAAACAAGTATAGTTCATTGTGGGTGTTAATTCCCACCAGGGTTTTCACTGTTTGGTTTGCCCATAACCAAATTGTGGTGTTGTCTATTGTATTATCTGAATGTGCATTTACATTATTTTATTCTGGAGTTAATAAAAGAAAAAAATTAAATTAGCTGATAACTGATTCACCCCCCTCCCCCCTCTTAGTTATCCTTTGGGACTATTCTAACACAATGCACAACTAACAATCACAACATGACATGCTATCTTTTTAGCGCCACTTTTAATCTATTTATATAAATTTAAAACACACACACACATTTGTACATTATGGTCTATATACTATAAATATTTGATAAATATTAAAATTTAAGTTTCCAAGCCCTTTAAAATTGAACCTTTTTCATTGAAAATGGTTCTTTTAGAAGATAGGCATCAAATTACCCATGAATTTAGTTATATCTGACATCAATTTAGGGTGGAGATTCTCTTTAACTTATGAATAGGCAAAAAAATTATTATTTTTGCTAATTTTTAAGTTGATCAACATCATTTACTTTATACTAAAGCTATGATGCTTATATTAGTTTATTAAATATTTATTGTATAGGTAAACAATTTTTTGTTTGAGGTTGTCCACTTATATATTCTTCTCAACCACTTGGTTAATGTCTTTTATGAAGTGGTTATCTGCATCGACTTCTCACCTTGTTGTGAGAGTCATTATGGACAAAGTATTTTTAATTAAGAAACATAAGGGACTCACTCATATGATTCTGCCTAGTTTAATATTCATAATTATGTGCATCTCATCTAGACACATAATGTGAATAGAAATTTTTTAGGAGTGCTTATTTTCTTAATTTATTAAGTAATATTATAAGTAGGATGATTAGGAAAGAGTCTATGATTACCATGTCCACTACCAAGACAAAATAAGTGATTTTATCCACGATTAATAATAATAATGACTTCAAATAGATATATGATGTCAATACAAAAAAAATTCACAAGTGTTGAGTTATTGTTTAATTTATTAAGTGATAAATAAGTTGGACAATCAAGAAAAAATCTAAGCTAACCTTGTCTACTACCAAGATAAAATAAGTAATTTTATCCACCATTAAAAATAATAATTGTTTACTATTTTTGAATAGTTATATATCACTAGAATATATGATAGAATAATTTTTTGTTATCCTATTTGAATTTAAATTTCTATGCAACCATATTTCAGTGGACATCAGAAAATAGACAAGAAAATGTAGAAAGTCAAATACTATAGTATGATGAAGACTTTTGAAAATGTCAACATTGTTTGCAGGTTTAAAATGCATAAGAATGGTTCAAAGAATGTGGAATTGAAGAATCCCCACATGAAAACAAATTAATCCTTTCTATTTTGTCAAAATTGGGTTCAAAATATGGTGTGTTTATCTATATTTTTAACACAATCAGGCTTATGACAGGAGCAAGTTGGAAAATTCCCATTCTTGATGCTTTCATCGAGTCTTTGATACATGAGAAAGATAAGGTCATAAATATGGGTACTTTATAAAGTTTCAAAGCTGATTTTGTTTATATGCATACAAGTGAGAAGAAAAAATCACAATCCTATTAGTAATCCAAGACAGATAAGAAGAAGTTGAGTGAGCCTTTCATTTTTTGTGGTAAGGGAGGACATGGAGTCAATAGATGTTAGATGATACTAGAGGCCTTAGAGAAAGAAATATGAAAGCATCAAATTTCAGCCCTTGAGTCTTGTTCATCACAGACAATCCATTATCGTTCTCTTACTGTGTGGGCCTTGCCTTCATTTCATCTTTGGTGAAACCCATTTCAGTGGACCTATCATGCCTCTCTTTTTAGCATGATGGAGGGGTTTCTATTGTTCATGATTATGCTTCCTTGGCTCAAAACTTGATCATTTTTATAGACAATTAGTACCTTTATTTTTAACTAGTAATTTTTTTCTCGCAATGGTTGTGTATTTTTGTTAGGGTAACTCGTACAGATTCATGTGTTATCTGCATCCTTGACTGAAAGATGTTTTTTATTTATTCATTTTCAATGACGACTATGTAGATTATTATCTTTTGTATATTTGAATGACAGATGTTTTTCCTTTGTTTGTCATATTCTCATTACTCGATTATTATCTTTGGGGGAACTCATGCAGATTGATCCTGATCTTGATCTTGATTTCAACGATGTCTCTTTATTCAATACTATGAAAATTATTATTTGAAAGATATCCACAGTTTCATGTCACAATTTTTTTTTATTACTACAGATTTTTCAGGGGGGGGGGGGGGGG
>MU224049.1:3377910-3391584 GCA_018584345.1 Thuja plicata | reverse complement strand
AGTTTGTTGTTCATTCAAAACTAATTAGGATTCATTTTAGAAACACCAAATTGAGTGTGAGATATTCATTTTAATACACCAATTGAAATGTGCTCTAAGATTTAGATTTGCATGATTAACATTAAAAAAACAATAAAATCTATGCTAAGAATGCAAGAAGCTAAGACAAAAATGCAGTATAATAACTTTAATTAAAAGATTAGGATCCTTTGTGAAGGAAAAGAGTTTCTCTTTTATAGAAATCTCTCTCAAATCGACGGTCGAGATCGAAATAAAAGAGTGGCTTAGATTCAATTGAAGAAGCACAATCCATGTGCAAGCAATGTGATTGGTCGAAAGAGTCAGTTGACTGAACTGACTGTTCAGTTATTTTGGAAACTTCCATATTCAGTTTTCAGTTAATTGAAATGTTTCCAAAATGATAAACAGTGGAGAATCAGTTAACTGAGTGGAACTGGATTGTTTCCATTTTGATAAATCAGTTAACTAGATTTGATGATGTCATATGCATTTTTAATAATTAAATTCATTTTGAATACACATTTATGATTTTATAATTAATTTAATTCCTTTTTGATTTAATTGACAATTTTGTAATTTTTATTTAATTAATATGTCAGAATATCAATTAAATAATGAACATAAGATATATTTGCCAATGTAATTTGATTTTAGGAATTAATTAATTAATTAATTAAGTACGATGATTGATTAGGACCTAGGGTTTAGGTCAGATCAGTTTGAATTCAATACATGCCTATTTGATTTAGGACTTAGGTTTAATCAAGATTAGGGTTTCTTGATTAAATGCTGAGATTGGGGGTCTAAGGTTTAGGTTACCATTTTTAGGTGATTACAGTTAGCATTACTGAAGATCAAAGAACAAGAGAAACATATTGTTGACCTCACCAAACACTTACTAGAAGTGACAGAGCCTGCCCCTGTTGAGCCAAAATAAATAATGGATATTGAGATCAAAATAGAGGATACACGGGAGATACATGTTGTAGCAGAGCTAGGAGTCATAGAGAATAATAATGTTGTTTTAGAGGCATTGAATTCAATTTTGCAGCATAGAATTGACACCATCAAAGATAAGATTGATGTGGTTTATGGGGCCTATGGAAAATTTCTAGGCCTACAAGAAAAATTCACTAATTTTTTTGTCAATTTTAAATCCATACTATTCAACCTGGTCTGGTAGGACATCACTTTTTGAGAGATTTGCTTCTGTGCAACCACTAAGGGCAAATTTTCTAGAAATAGTAATTGTGGCTGGTACAGAGATAGAGAAGATTGGGGTCACTTTATCCTTCTTCAAAGGAAAATAAAATTAGATTGAGGCAAGGTTAAAGATGTTTGGGATGAGTTATAATAGGTTTATACCACCCCATTAGAACCAAGGATGATCAAATCAAGCCATTAGGGCTATGGGGATCAGAATTTGATAGTGTGCTTCCCAATAAGGATATTTATATATTTGATCAAGGAGAATTAGATATGGAGAGGTACAACAAAATTTTGGATGAGGCAATAAAGGCATAAACAAATTGCAATAAGCTCACCATAGATGTTAAAAGCATAACATAAGCTAGGTAGGAAAGGCAGAAGCCTTAACTGGAAAGTATTTAGAATTTTTAGTGGCCTAAAGAAGAGGATGTGACATCATGGGATATCATAACAAAGCCCAAGAAAAATAATCCTATCATAGTTGAGTTAGATGTCATGGATGAAGAGTAAAGGGGACACATGGCACCTGTTCTATGAGCACAGGAAGGTTAACAATCATAAAGAGATTAGTGAAGGTTATCCTGTATTGGTAGTCACTAAATCTTAGTAAAACTATCAGATGCTATCCTAAACATATGTAGACAAAGGTGCCGACATCCACAAGAAGAAAAAGAAATATTAGATCTTATTCTTCAATTTTGTCCTCCCACCGCTTGGTGTTTTTCTGTCTTTTGTCTCTTTCTATATTTTTAGGGTTAGATATTCTAAACCATCCAAAGCTTGTAGCATCTATATGTTAAGGATTCCAAGATGGTTTAGGCCTATATATAGCTATCTCCTATAATTTTGTAAGAGGTTGGAGTTTTGGAACAAGTTGTAAAAGTTGTAATTGGAAATTAATGAAATATATTACAAGGCAGACTACTTAAATTTGTCTGAGCCTTTGTATTATTTGTCTATCTATATGTATTTGAAGCTTTAAGACATTAATACAAATATTTTCAATCTATGGTCTACATCTTTGATTGTCTCTTTATATTACTGTTATTTCTCTTGTATGTTTATTTGTAAGGCATTTAGGCATATTGATCACAAGGTGGTTGTGCAGTCATTTGTGAGCTCCTCCAAGGAAGGATTAATATTTTCAAGTGGCCCCAGAGAGATTATCAATAGTTTAAGGATCTCATGATATAGCTGTAGAGAGGATAATTTGTAAGGCATCTTATCTTTGTTGCATGTATTTTTTTAATCACCTTACTGTGGAGTTATACCAGATATTGACTCATAGCACAAGGTTAAGGCACTGGTTTTATAGTCAACTGAGTAATTGATAATTTTCCAACCAATATTTAATATTCAAATAATTCATACTTCAGTATACATTCCATTCAAGTAATTATGTTTCAGAAGAAAACAATTTAGTTTACTGATTCCTTTGGGAGAGAATCAAATTAGGTTATCCTTCCTAAGGTTCATAAGAACTAAAAAAAGAAGGATGAGAATCCTTATTAACTTACTATTTGTTGTCATCAGAATATTGATATGGCTTGTTAAACTCTATATTATGATGTTCTTTATCATTTACAAAGTCATATTTTCCCTGATTCATTTGAAGTATTCAGCAAATTAAGTAAGAAGATATTCCACTTAAAAGATACTATAAGTCAGTAATCATTCATAGGTAATACCTACCTGAGTCAGTGGATCTCAAAAGAGAAGGAGGTGATAATAGACATCCCTAGATATTATCTAATTACCCTCATCAATTGGCCTTTTTTTTGTATGAAATAAGAGTTTGTTTTCAAGCACATTAGTATTCTATCATATCAAGGTTGTGCTGCAAGAAAAAGAACCAACAAGATCTATGCAAAAATTTAGTGCAATTTGATTTCCACACCAAATGACAGTTAGATGATGAAAAGGGATACCAAAATCAATGAGAAAAGTTTGTAACCAAAATATCATAAATGGTAACATTGAATGCAAATCTATATTTAGCCATGACAAATGATGAAGCTATGATGGAATGCTTATTGATTGCAAAAAAATGGGACCATAACCTAAACTAAGAATATATTTTTCCAAGTGGGCTTGAAATCTATTTTATCACCAACCCCATCATAATAAAAATAGAAAATAAGATCCAAAGCACATCCTGTTGAATAATGAACCCCATAGCTAGTATTTCCCTAAATATATAGTGAAGTATAAACATGGAAGCTTTCCAATGTAGCTCATGAGGCTCTTACTATTCAAATTGTTTTTGTTAGATATTTTTGCATTCATATTTTTAATTAATGTCAACATATGCTTTAGCTTAATATTTTAGAAGTCTCACACAGACTATTTATCATTGGTACAAGAAAGAATGATAGACATGTACGGATACTGTACCAACTTTTAGAGAATGCAAGCATGGTTCTAGATAACAAGATGAGCATACATCTTATATCTAAGATTTATTTTTGTGATATTACTATTTGCATAAGTTACAGTTGTTTTTGTAATGACTGGTTAAAGAGAAGTGACAGACGATTGTGACAAATTTTCTCTTTGAGTTTTTGGGATAACTTGGATGTGATCACAAGTTATAATATGTGATATTGCGGCATGGTATAAGACATGTTGAAGAATTTTATATTTGATTCTTGGGTCGTTGAGTTCTTGGTGATGTCAGTTGAGGCATGTGATCTTGGGAAGATCTATTTATGGCCAACTACAATGATGTAACATGTTTAAAGGATACCCAAGAGTTGGATTATGGATATTGGAGTATAATTAATTATTTTTAATTTATTTTTACTTGTTTAAGGTACCATGTGTATCTTAGAAAGGGTCTATGTAATTAATTATGCATTGGGAAGGTCCTAAATGGCCGACCTAGTTGCCTATTGTAAACTTGTATAAAGGACAACTTTTTATCTTGATGAGGTGATGTTGAAGGATGATATGGAATTTGTGAGATTGTAATTGTGAAGTATGCTAGGAATAGAGAATAGATAGTGATTGTGATGAACTTCATTGGAACTATTTAGGAAAATAAAATTGTTATCAGTCAATTTACTAGTTATTGTATACTTCTATATTTATACTTTGGATAGTGAGAATAGAAGGTGGATTTAACCTTCTCATTTGGGAAGTGAACCTCTTATATCTGTTTTGTCCTAACAATGTATGTCCTTTAACAAGGACTGTGTACTATGTGTAATAATCATATCTAAATAGGGCTAAATATCCAAACAGAGATACAATAATTTTAGTGGATTATTTATGGGTTCTAATTTTGACTATAGGTTTCACCTTAACAGGGTTTCCTTGACAACAATTGCTTGTGTTATGGTGTTTCTTTTGATGTTTTCAAATATGCCTTAAATAATTGGTTTATAAGTTTAAATTTGAATTATTGGGCACATAACTCACCCACCCCCTCTCAGTTGTGTTGGTGGACTATTATTGTTAACCATTACATGTGCCTAGAAATGACACTCACTGCATATGAAAGATCTTAATGAGAGTAAGTGAGATAATGAATACTTTCCATAAGATGATGGTAGTGTGTGTAATCAACCAATGGTGTATCATTTTCATCCCCAATAGTTACCCCTGATAGAAAAGGGGCGGTTGCTAGTTTATATTCAGTCATGCAAAATTGAACAAGGAGATCTCTTGCATAATTTTTTGAGAAAATTTGATACTTGATTCATTTTAGATAATTTTGAATCTATGGAAAAAGAAGAGGATACCCATGTGTGTCATGGAAAATACATCATGCAAATCATTTTTAATCATGGAAGTGGGAATGGTTGAATCACATATTATTAGTAGATCATCTACATAGAGTACTATAAGAAACAAGGAGTTATATGTTATCATCAGTTAAACATTGGGATTAGATTTTCATTGCATGAAATTTTTAGATAGAATATAAGAATACATTCTATCATATCAAGCTCAAGGTGGTTTCTTGAAGCCATAGAATGACTTCTTGAGCCTGTATTCCTATGAAGAGTCATGCACATACCATTGTGGACACCTCATAAGTGAAGGTGTCAAGTAATCTAACTAGGATTACAATCCTATGTGGATATATAGGTATACACTAAAACCCCTCTATAAAAATAGCTTAGGTAAGTACAAAAAGGGTCCTAATTACAAAACATGATGAGGTACTCATGTAAAATTCAATCTCTCATTAAGTGGAGAAAGATAGAAAACCCTGTGGGAAAACTAATTCCTCCAAAGAGAGAAGAAATAATAGAAAACTAGAGAGTCATCCCAAAGAAGGATAATGTTTCTGATGTAGACCACACACTAAGAAGAGATTGTAGATTAAAAAAATTGTTCCTACTATAGGGTTTAGTGAATATGTCAGCAACCGTCTCTAGAGACTGACAAAAGACCAAGTCAAGGTTCTATATATGAATCAACTCTCAAATATAATGCATATGAATCTCTATGTACTTGTTTTTCTCATGACAAACAAGATTCTTGCATATCTGAATAGTACTCTGGTTAGCACAATAGATAATGGTAGGCTGCCTAAAAGGAATACCAAACTCAGAAAGAATACCTTGAATCCATATAGCATCAGTAGTTGGGTTAAAAGATTCTTTGAACGCTTCCTCTATAGAATATATAGAAATATATTTCTCCTTCTTGTTAGACCAACTAATAAGACATGAACCAAGAGAAAAAAATATAACCTAAAGTAGAATTATGATACTTAGTATCACTATCCCAAGTTGAATCTATAAAAACAACCAAGTCAACTAAAGAACTAACTCTATAATGAATCTCAAACCCAAGTGTGCTATGAATGTATTGAAGAATCCTCTTATCTTCTTTCTAATGCAACTCATGAGGATATTTCATAAATTTAGAAATTGTACAAAATGGATGTGATATGTTTGGCCTAGTATGAGTCAGGTAAATAAGACTACCAACAAGTTGTAGATACAAAGTAGTATCAACCAAAGTTGAAGTGCATGTAGTCTCAAGCTTGAATCCTGATAAAAAGAGATTCGAAGATGGTCTAAAAGTAGTCATGTGAAACCATGAAATTAAATCAAGAGTGTACTTGGGTTGAGCAAGTGTAATCCCTAAATTTGACCATGAAATTTCAATACCAAGTAAGTAGTGCAATAAACCCAAATCCGCTATGTCAAATATATCTTGAAGTTATTACTTCAGTGTTGTAATGATGGATGAAGTACTCCCAGTAATTCAAAGATCATCAATATAAAGTACTAGTATCCATAAATAATCACATGTGGTAAAAGATATACATTAGTATCTAAATGACATCTAGTAAATCCTAAATATAGAAGATAATTATGCATCTTGGCATACCAAGCGCTATGGGCTTCTTTGAGACCATAGATAGATTTCCTTAGTTTGCAAAATAAGGATGAACCGTGAACAAACCCTGGTGGTTGTTCCAGAAAGATATCCTCCTCAAGATCTACATGAAGAAATGAAATTTTCATGTACGTCATATGTACAACCTATCCATGTATTACGACTATAGCTAGTGTGAGTGTAATTGAAGTGATCTTAGCCACTAGTGTAAAGTTTTTTGTATAGTCAGTGCCCTTAACTTGTGAAAATTATTTTGCAACCAAACATTCTTTGTACTTATCAATTGACCCATTTTATGCAAATTGAGTTTGATAAAATTCACCTACACTGAACTTAATTCCCTCCCTTAGGAAGTTAATTTGAATGCCAACTATGATTTCTAATCAACAAATCTATTCGTCATCCATAGAAATATCCCACTTTGTCAAATTTTGCAAAAGTGAGGATTTTTTTTGAAGCTTAGTTAGTTTTTGAAGGGGTCATCACTATCACCACTATCATCAATGTATGGAGAAGAATATTTTGTTTTATAACTCCGTTGTAAGTCATCTGAATCATCAGTACTGTAATCAGGATCTGAAGAGTCTAAATGAAGTTGACAAGTATCAAGTATAGTTTCAAGACATGTTTTTTAAAAATTAATAATTATCATAATAAATAACTCATGTACATAGTAGGATGGAGTAGGAAATAAAATTTTAAACCATATGTATATCCAACAAAGATGCAAGGTTGGGATTGTGGATTCGAAACTCTGAAAAAGTTCATTTTTGGACTTAATCTAATTTTCCAAAAGGGAGATTTTTTTTGGTAGTTGGTCATTTTTTGAAGGGGTCATCACTATCACCACTATCATAAATGTAGGGAGAAGAAGGATTTTTTCTATAACTCTATTGTAAATAATTTGAATCATCATTACTATAATCAGGATCTAAAGAGTCTAAATGAAGTTGACAAGTGTCAAGTGTAATTTTAAGACATGTTTATGAAAACTTAATACTTATCTCAATAAATAACTCATGCACATAGTAGGGTGGAGTAGGGAATATAATTTTACACCATATGGATATCCAACAAAGATGCAAGGTTGGGATTGTGGATCTGAAACTCTGAAAAAGTTCATTTTTGGACTTAGTCAAATTTTGCAAAAGGGAGATTTTTGTTTTTACATTTAGCCATTTTTTTAACGGGACATTTTTATACTTAGCCATTTTTTCAAGTTCATCTTTTGGCCTTTCAAACTTTGAAATTCTGAAACTTCAGGGTTCTTAAAAGTCCACACTTGGCCGATTTTCAGATCTCCATTTTTAAGAGAAAAGGTTGGGGACTGAATTTTTGGGCCATTCAAGCGTGAATTTTTTTTTTTGCATGAAGAAGGTGTAACCACCCTAATTTGGTCTTCTCTAACCAAAGATCCTATTTTCCCTAAGTGTGATCATACCCCTAATTATGTCAGACAATTACTCAATTAATTGTCATAATTCATTTAAATCAATTTAATTTCCTAAAAATCAAAGTGATCTCATCACTAAATCACATTAATTGCATTGGCCTATTTAAATCAAATCAAAAGAATTAAATACATGGCTAGAGTAATTAATTAAAAATAATAAAATAAATCTCCTATTTGCAACTCGTCAATTGAAAAATGGAAAGTCAATCCAATAGCCAATGAGAGTTAAATCACTTGGATCACCTCACATAGATCACCAAGGATTCAATCTCCACTTCTCTTCACAAATCAATCTTGACCTCTCATTCCACAAATTCTTCTATAAAAGGAATGAATTTTGAGCTCAATGAGCCCCTAATTTTAGAATTTCATTTGAAAACTTATGTTGTCATAATTTCTTAATGCATTTTAGCTCAACATTCTTATAATTGCATAATATTTCATTTGGGAACACTTAAAATAGACTCTACTTTAGTATTTACCTTGCATTTTACTTAAATCTTCCATTCTAAGCATGAATGTGTAACTGATTTATGCATAATATGAGGGAAAATTATACCATTTATTAAAATATTCTTAGATAGGAAGAAATATGTCTGTTTTAGTGATTTCTATGTTCTTTTACTCTCATAATTCATGTTTTTTATCACTAATATAGTGACATATTGAGGCGTTGTGTTGTAGCTTACAGGTCCATAAAATACAAACACATTTATGGCACCCAACGTGGGGCAAATCCTTGGATTTATCCTCTTTTCTAAGTCTATTTTTA
This sequence comes from Thuja plicata, assembly GCA_018584345.1. NCBI lineage: Eukaryota > Viridiplantae > Streptophyta > Pinopsida > Cupressales > Cupressaceae > Thuja > Thuja plicata. The sequence goes on along the minus strand of MU224049.1, from coordinate 3,382,771 downwards.
CTAATTTATAATCTTTGTTTTTAGGTACAGGGTTAGATTTTATTTCCAAAGCTCACCTTTAGTTGTAAATTCTCGCATCTAAGAAAGATCATGGAATCTAGGATTTCAAAACTTGCCTCCAATATATCCCAGATCACATCCAGGGAAAGCTTGCATCAGGTAATTCATGCATTGCCTTTAGTGAAAAGGATCATTTCTAGGATCCTTAATCGCATACAAGATTCTAAGATCGCATTCAGGAAATACAATCGCATTTGGTTAGTTTATTTAAAAATTTAAAAGTCTAACCACTAATCATCTAACCATGACTATTTATGTATCTTTAGCAACCTAAAACTTTCTTGCAGGTTGCTGTTAGAGACATTTTTGCTAAAAAGTTGGAAAGCAAATACTAATTCGTGGTTTGCAGGTTGCCAAAGTGTTCAACCCATATAGTCAGAAAATGGAAGCACTTCCATGGTAGACTGGTTTAGCCTTCTGATTAATTTGTTTGGGGTTGTTTCAAGCGCCTTGAATGGATTCTTGATTTACACCTAGCTTTCCCCCTATTCTGCCCCATTTTCCACCTCTCTCTAGCTAGTTTTTGGCATTTTGGACTATTGATTTCAAATCTTTGACCTTAGGGTAAAGGTCAAACTTTTAGGTCTATGTCGACCTCAAACCTCACCTAGGTCAAGGTTGACCTCACCCCTATCCTAGGTCAAGGTTGACCTTGACCTTGACCCAGGGTCCAGATTTTAGGATCTCACAGTTTCCAGATGTTGATCTTTGAAAAAGTTAATTCCCGCTTCTGGGTCAGCTGTTTTGGGTTCTAAAGCGATGATTCATAAATTATATTTAATATAGGTCTTCTCCTAGGGTTAAATGATTTAATGAGAACTTAATTCTCCTATGTCAGCCTCCTTAGAAAATTGTGCCCTAATTTCATATAAAAGGGAGTCTTTCTCCTCTCATTTTCTCCAAGTCCTCTATCCAAGCCTAAGCATCATTGAGAAATTGAGAATAATTATCAAGTGAAGTTCAAAAAAGCTAAGGATAAATATTTGAAGCAAGCATCTATCCATCATTAAGCATTCAAGCATTCATAAAAAAAGATCCATTGGAGGCCATTGAAGGATTCAAGCTACATAGTGCCCTTTTTTGTGATCTCTCCATTCACCTTCTTCCAAGCCTCTTCATACTTAAGAACCGATTAAAGATTTAGTGTTGGAGATCTACAAGAAATTTATTGAATACATCCTAAATTCTAAATTCTAGATCCATTTTGGTACATACATACTTGTGGATTCAAGGATTCAAATCCTCCATAAGGACTTGTACAAGCAAGGTGAATTTATGCATTTACTTTGTTTTACTTGTGCAATTTGAATTACACTTTGAGGCTAATTCAAAAACTGGGGTTTGACTAAGGAAAAACCCACCCCCCCCCAAAAAAACCTCTTTTTATTGTAGGTAAAGGTTCAGGATTGTGGATTTGAACTCAGATATGGATACCCTTTTCAGCGAACTATCAGGATCTGCGAACATATTTTCTGTCAGACCTGTGCAGGTCAGGGTTGAGATTATTGGGTTAGGGGTGACATTTGTGGGTCAAGCTCAACCTTTTTCTCAAGATGGTGTCGGATCAAAAAAATATTTTTGGGTTTTGTTTTTCTCTAGATTTTTGTTCCAGATCATACTTCATATTTTCCCAAAACTAAGTATAGACCTCAAAAAACAACATTCTTCAGATCTGCAATTCTTTAAGGTTGGTACTTCCTCTCACCCTTTTAAATTAAATAAATATATCATATCTCCTTAATCATAAAACATAATTTAAGATCTTCTTCCTTACTCTCATTTCCAAATGGTTGATTCATTTGTGTAATGATCCTTCTTTTGGGTTAATCAATTTGGATTTTTCATTTGCGCATTTTGGGATAAAAGAGGAACATCTTATCTTCCTTCCCCCTATATTCTTAATCACATTATAATACACACAAAAATTACAATTAAATGTACAAAGGTTAAGGAAATACAACACAAATATTAAAACACCTAATTTTTCTTCCTTTACATTTTGGTGAACCCGCAATAGACAACTCTTTCTTTTTTGTGTTAGATTTACATGTTTATGCTAGATCTTGCATGTTCTTTCAATTATATTTAAAATTAATAAATTAAAAATTTGTGTTAGTTCATTTTCATTTCATTGTTATATGAGCTTTACCACTTATAGTCCTACTTATAATATCTCGGTTAGAAGAAGCCATAGACTTATGGGTTCCTTTGATCCTGAGTCTTCCTCTCCTTTCCTTAGGATCCTGGATGATAATTTGATAGCTCATGATTCTAATCCTTCTATGGAGCATAAATGTTCTCACTCATCTCATGATGAGGATGATGCCTTAAGAGTTCCTCCTGAAAAAGTACAAAAACTCTCAACTGAACTTGATAAAATGGGAAATTGGCTTATCCAAGAAAATCATAATCAAGATTCTATCCATGCTATAGAGGCTATTAAGAAAGTCCTCCATGATAATGATCAAGGTGTTAAATTATTGCGTGGTCTTACTCATCTTGTGCATTTGAATGTTAAACCTTAAGCTCAAGAGGCTCAAGAGTTAGAATATACACCTCCTATCACTAGTCAAGGACCTTCTTCTATTCCTAGAATTCCTACTTATACTCCTCCTTTGATGACTACATCTATCCCAATTGCATCTATTCCTGTGAATGCTCCAGCGGTATCTCTACCTACCTCAGAACCTTTATATCATAGTGTGCCTTTTACTTATTCTAATCCCCTTCCAACTATGGTTCCTAATGTTCCACCAGTTGTGTCTTCTATTCCTGTTGCTTCCTACACTTTTCCTAGTGTTCCTAACATTTCTATGCCACCTGTTTCCTCTAACGATTCCACAATTATTAGTTTGGCTGAAACTGTGTCATCTTTACAACAACAAAAACTTGTATCCTTAACCCAATCCAAGTTTAGCATTCCTACATGTGACATGGGTAGTCCTTTATCCTTAGACATCATTCGTGCTACTGTCCCTGAATAAGCTGATATGCCTCATCTCGATAATTACAATGGTAAAGGTGATTCTGTCACTCATGTTAAAACATTTCAAATCCTTTGTAGTGAATATGCTCATGACCATATGATTTTAGCTAAATTGTTTGCTAGAACTTTCCGTGATAATGCTTTGCAATGGTATTTTTCTTTACCTCCATACTCAATTGATTCATTTCCTAAACTTGCTAATACCTTTATCCAACAATTTCAAAATAACATTGGTCCATAAGTTTCCTTAATTGATTTAATGCATTATAAACAAAACATTAAGGAAAAAATGACTGATTCCATTGGTAGATTTAAGCATTTGTATGCTCAGATTTCTTATCCTCTTCCTGATATTGATATTCAACACATGTTTATTTCAAATTTACAAAAGGATATTAGAGATAAGATTCGACTTACTGAATTTACCACTTTTCAACAACTTTGTGCAACACTTCACCATTATCAGTTACAAGTGAGTCAATTTTAGAGAAACACTCCAATGGCTCCTGTTCCAGTTGATAAGAGTGACACTGCTCCTAATCCTAATAATTTTCAGAAAGCTAGCAATTATTTCAAGATTAATAAACAAACAAATGTGGTTGCTAATCAAGTTGTTGTTACATCCAATAATGCCACTTTTGCATCGACTGCTTTTTGTATAAATCATACATTTACTCCTCTCTTTGAAAATTTGCATTCAATAATGAGTAGGTTGTTAAGTGCTAATATCATTACCTTGCCTCCTATTCGACCTCTTCTCCCTACTATAATAGCATCCAAATCCTTCGATTCTAAATCTTTTTGTCAATACCATCGCCAAAATGGTCATGATACTAAAAAATGTTATTCTCTAAAGCATAAAGTTCAAGATTTAATTGATTCTAAGGCTTTGTCAGTTGATAATTGTGATGGTAGTGGGAAAAAAGGTGAGGCCTCACCCCAAACCCCATCGTCGTTTTCCAGTTTTCTGCTTATGATAGATTTAGCATATGATACTTTACTTTTGATGCACTATAGACATTATGGACTTTATGCTTTATGCTATGGATTTGATTATTTTGGATGCATGGACACATGATGCTTTATGATGCACCGTATGGACTATATTATGTTTTCTATTATAGAAATTTATTCTGAGACTATTAATTTGGAAATACATTATGATTATGTTATGGTTATTGATAAGATTGGGATTAATTAGAAATAGATATTTAATTTTGAATTCTTGCAATGAAAATTTTACCTTATGATATATGCTTAAAATGAGATTGATGTAATCTTGTAATCTTTAGTAATAAACTTAGTATGTCAATGATTTCCTTAATATTCTGAATATTGCTTAATTCTTTATGATATATATATATATATATTCAGAGACTACTGATATTTGAATTGAGTGTGTAGGTAAGAAACTATGGTATTTTATCCGGGGAACCAAACAAAGGGAAATGTGAACTTGGTTTGAGCCAAGGTTGCTTCTAATGAAAGACAAGACCTCGTTCTTTCGTAATTTTATTCGTAAATGTATTTGGATGATTGTGGAAGTGTAATTTTTAAATTTAATTCTTATTCTTGTGAGTTTTTCCTAAGTGGATATGACATGGCCTAGTGATGTGTAAATGTTGTGTGTGTGTCATTTGACACTTGTGTTTTGTACTTAAGGCCATCACATGTCAACTTGGGAATGATTGTCCACCTACCTAGATTAGTACATTAGTGAATCCCCATATGCATACCTTGGGTTGGGAGATGGGAGTGTGGTCACCTCATTGGAATTTCGAAATTACTCTTAGAGTGGACTTTTAGAGGGGTTGT
>MU224049.1:3338148-3366180 GCA_018584345.1 Thuja plicata | reverse complement strand
GGGTAGCCCGTGGTGGGCGTAGCCACCACAGTCGACAGCCCTGCCACCGATATGGTGGGCTGTGGGGGCTGCGCCACCCACAGGTCGGCCCATTCGAAACCTCCCTACCATTAATAAAACCTGCGCGGTCTTAAAAAAACCGCGACCCTCCTTCATCATTCGCGCGATAGCTGCCATTAAAACCTGCACCATCGCTTGTATATTATTTGTAATAAAATATATATTTTTTAATATATATATATATATACTTACAATAAAATGTAAGTGTATATATATATTAAGATATATATACATAGTCTCTCAATGTCATTTTTTCATGGATGTTACAGACCTGCACATCCCATGGAAACAAAAAAATATAGTCAGGGTTAGAACTAAAAAAAAAAACAAAGAAAGAAGATACAATGTTAGTAGAGCCCTTCTTTTTCCTCCTTCACATATGAACCCTAACCCTAGTTTCAAATTAGGGTTAGGGGATTTCATTTGAGAGGGAAAGAGGGTAATTTAAATTTAGTATTAAATGGATAACTTTATCCTCGAGAGTTGACTTCTTAGTCACTCAATTTGAATAGAGTTTCTTTTTTTTTTAATTTTTTTTTTTAAACCAACAAAAAAACAAATGTTGTGAAGTTATTTTAATTGTCTATGAAGTGGGCTAAATAAATGTTGTGGAGTAATATAACTTTAGTTTGCAAAGTAATTTGGGGAGATTTATAATTTAAACACAAACTCTTTATTAGTTAGAAATTTATTAGAAGAAACTTAATTTGGTCGTTTTCCCTAAGAACTTTTTTTTTGTTAATATTTACCAAGCAGGGTATAGATGTACATAACAGACAATTTAATAAACTTAATTATTTATTTCCTAGGTGTTCACCTATTTATATAGAGAATTTGGAAATTTAAGGGTTCATTTTATTAAACGTCTAATTCAACTATTCATAAATTAAAAGTTTGATCCTAGATTAATCGAAGCCCTTGACTCGACTATCTAGTCTTAACGTTTAAGTTATAAGATTCCTCTTCGGGGCCATTTTTAACCTAGTCATTAATTTAAGATAATACTTATATAATTTAATTGGAAAATATTTCAAGGGGGAGAACCTAATTAATGTTTTTAAATAAAACTTAGGGACTCTTAATGTTATTTTTATGTGGTCAATATATGTGGCGAGTATATTGACTATTATAAAAATAATATAATAGAAGTTTCATACCCTAGAGGGTTAATTTAACTCAGAATCATTAAACTATTAACTTACCAATTTTTCTGAATAACCCTAGAGACGGGGAATAGGGAGTCTCTCTCTCTTCTCCACATCATCAAACTCTATTAATAAATTTGGGGACGACATGCAAATTCTCATAACCTCACCTGGGTTAGTCTTTGAGTGTTATCCTAAATTCTAATTCTAGTCAAACTTATTTCTTTAATGTCACCTTGTGCATATAGTGCTTTAGCATACGACTAGGGTTAAGGGAGGTTGACATTTAGTCATGATTCCCCTTAGACCCTCTTGACTTTAATTTCACCTTTTTTTTTTAAAAAAGTTGTTGCATTTTTCGACGTGAAATTTTTGGGCATGACAATAAATATGTTTCTCCTCCTAATCTAAACCTTCAAATCTATATGAATCCTTTACCTTCACATGATACTAATACCATAGCTCAACCATCTTCTATGGATATTGTCTACGATTCAAAGATGGATGATCTTAATCACATTGTTAATCATGTGGAGAGTGTTGTTTTGTCTCAACATATTGTTCAAGATCCTTCACCTCTACTTCAACTTCCAGTTCCACCTAAACCTCAAAAATAAACTAAGGATAAGTGACCTAGGGAAATTTTAATCACCTTTGATGATTCTAAAATGATTTAAGCACTTGATGGTCCCCTTTATATCTATGCTAAGATTTCTAAGATACCTACTCGTGGTTGTCCTTTTGATCCCACATCTTTAATAAATGTCATTACTCAGGAAAATAGTATTATGAAAAACTTATGACATGATTGCTATGATCCATCTGATGTGTGGATCCAAACTTATAATGGTTTTCTTTATCCTACACTTGGTTCTATCAACTTACTGGTTGAACTTTGTGGTAAATTTGTAGATACTACCTTCATTGTTATTCCTACTTCTGATCAATTTCAAATAAAATTTGGTTTACCATGGATAACTACTATGCATGCTATCTCTTCTCCTATTCATAAATTTCTTAAGTTCATTCATAATGGAGAAGTCAAAATGATTAATCATAGTTTGTATCAACATTATAGGCATAGAGATTGTGCTACTCCGAATTTCCTTATTGCCTTCATTACCTAACTCATGTCCTCCTTTCCCTGATCATCTATTTTGCTCATAGAAAGCTTACAAACATTGTAAAATGGCTGAGTTAAGTATGCCTAAGATAGATCTCAACCATGGTCTTTTGCCTACTCCTTCCGTACCTCCTTTAGCAATTACTTCTAACTCTAATAATCAAACTTCTATTATTTCATTACAACCCATTGAAAATCCTCCTATAGATCCTGTGAAGGAATCTATGGTCATTCCTCCTAGTTCTCAAAATATGTTAAACAAAGAAAAATGCAATAAATTTTCTAATGAACGTCGTAAGAAGCGTAGATCTAATACTAGGGCCCGTGCTTCTCTTTTTCTAAACTCTTTACCTACTTTTGACTAACCTATACCTGATGTGTCAAAAGAAGTCAATATTCATAATGGTGTTAAGATGAATGAGTATGATGATCCTATTCGCATCTTAGATCCAATTTCAATTAATCTTGATGAGGAAGACACTCTCGATGATCCTATTGATCTTAGTGGTGAATATGAGATCATTTATCTTGACATTGACTTACCTCATATGCTTTCAAATCAATTGACAATTACACCTAGTATTGAGCAATGTGATTCTGAAGAGGATCCTTGTTTGGAACTGCCTATCATTCCTGCTATATTGGATATAGTCCCTCTTGCGAGTTTCCCACCTTCCCTAACTGATATAAACCAAGATAGGGAGAGTAGGCGATGCGCCTGATTGGCCTAATCTTCATGGTAGCCCTTTTTGTGTTTTCATGATGTATTGTGGCTCTCCCATAATGTTTTTGCTAAATGTTTGTTAGATTCTTTTATATGACCCTTGTTACTTTGTTGGTGCAAGGTTTATTGTACAATTCCTCTATATGTATCTTTATTCTTCTATATGTAGTTCTTATGTTATGTTGTACTTATGCTATTTTTCATAAATTTTTCCTTTGTATAGTTTGCTTGGATCTACGACATGGTAGCACTGATTCTTTTTGGTCTCTAGGTTGTGGTCCAAAAAGATTCTTCTTCGTAACTCTTAATTTTTATTTCCTCCATTGTGATTGTAGTTCTACTTTCTTTGGGGAATGATGTCACTTCATTTGCAATAATGTCATATCTATATATGCACATGTTATCTTATGATCAAATTGACCACATAGTAGGTAGATCCCTTATCTTTTCTTTTGTATGTTTATGTATATTTTCCTTGATTTGTCTTTATTTGGGGGCATTTCGTAGTGGAAACGTAATCCGTAGAGTTGTTTATGTTTCTGTTAAAACCATTCCTCATGTTAAAGTGTTAGAAATGAATTTAATGTGGGGGCATACACTCTACTCAATTTTTTCACACACACACATGTTTAAAATATTTTCAAACACTTAAAACTTTTTCCCTTTATGGATTAAAAACTAATCCTTAAAGCATGAACATTTCATTTTACTTTTTAGGATCTCTTGATCCCTCCAATTTAAATTTATACGGATCTCTTGATCCCTATAGTTTTTCAATGTTTTGATCCCTTAAGGTTAGAAGGTGTCCTTAAGAATGGATCTCTTTTATGGGTTGACTAGTCAGTAGCCACATTCACTAGGCGGTTCAACTCCATCTTTCCAGTTACGTTGTTTACTTGTGTGGTTCACAATGAGATATAAGTTTTCATTGGGCAATATAATAAAAACCTCTATCTTTCTTTCCTTAAATAGTGATGTCTCTCTTATTGTGATCTTAGGGTTGATAAATACTTAAGCCCCTTGGGGGATTAAGGATTTCATTGTCCCTTTTTTACTCCAATAATATTGTCTATTCTTTATGATCTCCTTTACCAAGAGTTTGTGTTGAGTCCATACTATTGCTAAAGTGGGGGCTAAATGTATATCAGAAAAAGGAAGCACTTCCATGGTAGACCGGTTTAGACTTCTGAGTAAGTGGTTTGGAGTCATGTCAAGTGCCTTGAATGGGTTCCTGATTTAGACCTGGCTTTCCCCCTGTTCTGCCCCCATTTTCCACCTCTCTCTAGCCAGTTTTTGGAATTCTAGACTGTAGATTTGAGATCTTTGACCTCAGGGTCAAGGTTGACCTTTTAGATCTATTTCAACCTTGACCCTAACCTAGGTGAAGGTCAAAATCACCCCTTACCTAGGGTTCAGATTTCAGGATCGCACAGTATCTGGATGTCGGTCTTTGAAAAAGTTAATTCTCGCTTTCGGGTCAGCTATTTCGGGTTCCGAAGTGATGATTCCTAAATTATATTTAATATAGGTCCTCTCCTAGGGTTAAAGTTTTTAATCATAATTTAATTCTCCTATGTCAAGCTCCTTAGAAAATTGTGCCCTAATTTCATATAAAAGGGAGTCTTTCTCCTCTCATTTTCTCTAAGTCCTCTATCCAAGCCAAAGCATCATTGAGCAATTGAGAAGCATTATCAAGTGAAGTTCAAGATAGCTAAGGAGAAATATTTTAAGAAAAAAATTTATCCATCATTAAGTATTCAATCATTCATCAAAGAGATCAATGGGAGGCCATTGAAGGATTCAAGCTACATAGTGCCCTTTTTGGTGATCTTTCCATCCACCTTCTTCCAAGCCTCTTCATACTTAAGAACCCATTCAATATTTGGTGTTGGAGATCTACAAGAAATTGATTGAAGACATCCTACATTATAAATTATAGATCCATTTTGGTGCATACATACTTGTGGATTCAAGGATTCGAATCCTCCATAAGGTCTTTTACAAGCAAGGTGAATTTATGCATTTATTTATTCTTGTAGGTACAGGTTTATGACTGTGGATTTGAACTCATATCTTGATACCCTTTTCAGCGAACTATTGGGATCTGCGAATAGATTTTCTGTCGGACCTGTGCAGGTCAAGATCATGATTAATTGGTCAGGGGTGAAATTTGTGGGTCAAGATTGACCTTTTTCTCAAGATGGTGTCAGATCGGAAAAATATTTTTGGGTTTTCTTCGTCTCTGCGTTACTGTTTTGGATCATACCTCAGATTTTCTAGAAACTGAGTATAGAACTCAAAAAAAAACATTCTTCAGATCTGCAAATCTTTAAGGTTGGTACTCCCTCTCACCCTTTTCGATTACAAAAATATATTATATCTCCTTAATCATAAAATAGAATTTAAGATCTTCTTCCTTACTCTCATTTCCAAATGGTTGATTCATTTGTGCATTGATCCATGTTTGGGTTAATCAAGTTGGATTTTTCATTTGTGAATTTGGGGATAAAAGAGGAACATCTTATCTTCCTTTCCCCTATATGCTTAATCACTTTAGAATACACACAAAAATTACAATTAAATGTAAAGGTTAAGGAAATACAACACAAATATAAAACACCTATATTTTCTTAAGTACATTTTATTTCATTTAATAAATTGATCAGAGGATTATGCTCTTTTCCTTTAAGGAAAATCAAAACCTCAAAAGTCGATTTATAACTTGATAAGAATTTGGGGAAAATGAACAAGCAAGGAAAATTGTCTAAAGTTGGAAAGTAATTGAACAAGCAATTCACTAAGTTTGGGGAAATTGAACAAGAAGATCTTTCTAATTTTGGGAAGTAATTGAACAAGCAATTCATTAAGATTGGGGAAATTGAACAAGTAAATGTTTCTAATTTTTGGAAGTAATTGAACAAGCAAAGTCACTTAAATTTGGGGAAATTGAACAACCAAACTTTGCTTTGATATTGTTGGTCCTCTCAAATTTGGAAAAAATTTGGAGTGACCATGTTAAAATTTTCAATAAGGAAAAGTGATTACCCTGAGAAATTTGTGTGAGAAGGCTTAGTTGAAGTACTTATGAAAAATACCCTGTCGATTTTCATGATGTACCAATTGGGAAGAGGCTTTGGTACCTTTCATTTCACATTTGCAATGGGTTTCAACTCCTAAATTCCAAATCTGACATGTTTAGGGATTAGTCATTTTGATGTGGTCACCTAAATTTGCATTTTTGCTAGGGTATCATTTTGTTGTCCAGGGCCTAGTTTGCTTCTGAATATCTTGTACCTTGTTGAGTTTCATAAGTCACTGGTTTGGGAATGTGTTACATGCATATGAAAGAGCTTATGTTTTAGAACCCAAGCCATTTGAAATCAGTATTATTAGTTTCCATATTCCCCAAAGTTGGTTGCTTAGAACTGTTGCATCTTTGTTCTACTCAGAAATCTAAATAGCCCAGTTTGACAGGTTATAACTTTGGACTAGTTGATTCAATTGAAAAAATTCCTTTTGTACTATGATCTAGGGGTCACATACTTCATATTTTCCGGTTTCTAGGTCATGATGAATCTATTTGAGCAATTTTTCAGTCTGATTTTATTGGAACTTTGTTAAGTTTCCAAAAATTGTTAAATATATATTTCTGAATACCTTACTTTGAAGGCCTGCATCTTCGATCAGATGGATAGGTATGACATCATGGTGTATTATCAGGTATTGTAAGCATGACAATGAACCAATATTTCTAGTTTGCAGATCCCTATGAAATCAGATGACAAGTTTTCTAGAGCCATTCTATTTGTGAATAATTCTGATTTCTGGAGTATTCAAGTGCAGAATTGCTAAGTTGTCCACTTTGAGGTCTTGAAAATGTGTACCCGGTTGAACATTTTGGATAATTGACTTGTCCCTCATATTGAAAACATAAGAGTGTACTTACCTAAAGAGTCTTAGATTCCTGCTAATCAATTTATCCACTTTGCCAGAGCTTTTCCATTTCCAATTTATTAAAGTTTCACTGAAAATGTAGAATTCAAATTTAAGTGACCTACTTTGTGTTCTCCCTATTTGCACCCAGTTCAAGGTCAGGCATAACTGAAATTTGATTTGCATTGTAGATCTGGGAGTGAACTTCCTTGGAGATTTTAATATTTTTACCAATCTAGTTTATTACTTTTCTAAGTTTAATCCAAATCAATTTTCTGCATATTCACCAAGTTTAAAGCCACAAAAGGTTGTCAGATGCTAACTTTGTAGACTTATACCAGTTGATCAGTTCACTTTTTGTGCAAGATAGTAAAGGTTTCATGTTCTATGTGTGAAGTTGAATCAGGCTCCAGAGATTGAAATTCTGAAGGATCTTTTTGATGGGTTTGCAAATTTAGTATCAAAGGTAGTTTATTCAGTTTGCAATGCAGAACAGAACTAAGTTTGCAAATTAATCATTTTCTAAAGTGGTAACTTTTGATCTAAAAGTTGTTTCCAAGATCTGATTGTGGGACCATCCTCATTGCATATGAATGGACTATTTGACGTAATGGTGAAGCTTCAGAGCTTGGTTTAGTTATTTTGCAGTGGCCTATCTGGATGAAGTTTGTGATGTTTTAGCATATTGCATTTGCATGTTTTTTTGAAGTACTAAGTTTGAATAGTTATATCTTGCGCCAGAGAATGAATCTAAAGAAGCCATCTTGCACTCATATTCATTATGGATGATTGAACTACTTTTCCAAGTAATGAATCTTCCGGAGTCAACCCAGTATTATTCTAATTGGTACTTCTGGCACGGTTTGCACAAGATTGGAGGTCTTCCGATTGCAAAATATCATGAAATCACCTTTTTTGCATATTATTATCTTGAAGTCTGATTATTTTCAAGTTATTCCTATGGATGACAATTGCTCAGATATTGTAAAGAAATGTGTGCTCTAGTTCCCATACTTGTAGGAGGGTTTTCAATCAGTTTTTTAAAGCTTATTCCAAGGGGCTTCTTGTCATTTCTAAGGGCAATATTCCAGAGGTGTAATGGATTATTTCAATAATCATGATTTCAATGATCAGAGGGTATCCAAGTTGCACCAACGGTTATGTTTGGTTTTCCCAAACCACAAACTGACCCGACTTTTGTAATTTAATTTCAATACCTATTTTATGGGGATTTTAAAGTATATCATTACTGATTAATGATTTAAATCATGGCACTTATGGATACATGCAAGTGACTGCTGATTATGTTGTGATGAGTTTTGATAGAGGTTTTTGTGGTTTCAAAAAACAATACAAGTACCAATACTCAATGGTGGTTTCTGCGCAAAGGGGAATATAAACTTTTGAAGGCAGTGTTAGAAGCTCATGCCATGTAAACAAAGACAGAGCATTTCTGGAGGCTGCGCCGAATATTGAGGAGGAATATAAAATGTTTTTGCAAATGTGTTTGGACTATTGCATAGTTTAAATGGGTCTTGCGCAAATTTTAGGGGAGGCATTTCAAACATTCATTTGAAAATATATTTGCAAAAAACAAATAGAAAGAGACAACACTTGTTGCGTTAAATACAAAGGGGTTTTAAAAACATAGTTAATGTCTATGGATTTATTAACTAGCATAATGTATTAGATACAAAAATTAAAGTACTCCTACGCAGCACTTGAGGGGGAATTTTTAAATGTTTTGAAAACATCAATTAAACAATACAAGGTGAGAGCCTATGTAAGCATGAAGGAGGATTTCTTCTTTTAAAAGGGTTTTCAACAAATCAAATTCCAATGCCAAAAGTAAAGCAAGTTTGCACAATTTATGGGAGGTAAGTTTGCCAAATACAGATGTTGCGCAATGTATTTGAGAGACATTGAGTAATTAAAAGGAAAAAACATTCATTACTAATACTCATGCAGCAGATAGAGAGCCAGTGCCGTTTTGAATATTTGAAATTACAAAAGGGATCCAGTGCCCAATTGAAGACTCCCACGCAGCATTTGAGATGTAGTTTTAAATATTTTAAAAGGAAAACATAAATCAGATAATGCAAGGGATTGGACAGATTGGGAAATGAAAATGTCATGTAATGAAGGAAGATTGCCACGGTTTTAGACATGAAAACTTGCAAATTACATTGCAAACACAATACAAGTAATCTACGTAGATGATCAAAGGATGGATTTGAATACAAATTGACATTTGTTGCATGGATTACGCAGAGTAAGAGGGATTTTTCTTACGCAAAATAGAGAGAGTATTGAAAAATTTAATAACAAATGTAGGTACACCCAGCAATGGCCCAGACATGGAAATAAGAAGGAAGCTTATTGCAAAAAAAAGAGATATCAAAGTTTAGTTTCTGGCATGTTACGCAGACTGGAGAGAGATTTTTAAACTTTTAAATTTGCAAATATGGAAACCATGGAGGGGGGCGCCCCGCCTAATAGAAGAATATTCCCATAACAATTAGAAAGAAAGGTTAGCCATTAGTGAGAAACACTCAGTGAAGTTTCAAAAAACTTGAAAACAGTCAAAACACGATATCCCACATTTGCTGGGCAGTGACATTTTTTAACATTTATATACTCCAACACTTTGTATATGAAATAAGAAGAAGAGCCCAGAGGCTCTTGGTGGGCTCTATAATACTGGAGGATAAATGCATGGTGGGACCCCCTCATTTTGAGCCAGAATTTGAAAATGCTTTAATAGCATTCGGGGATTTAGTCCCACATTCAGCCCGAAATGGAGTTTTGAGGTATTTAAAACATAGGCAATAAACATAGAGTATGAAGCAAACCGAGAGGTTCCCTTCATGCACGCATGGATGATAGCTGGCGGAGTGCATTAGGATGCATGCTACAATGTAAAAGGCCAAATTTTGTAGAAGATGACACCGGCGATGATGAGGATGAAAGTGACATCTGGCATCTAGTCATGTGGTCATTAGAAGAAGGAGAAAACCACTGAGACTTGGTGACTGACCGCTAGTGGTTAGTCGCGAGGTCGCTAGATGCTAGAGATAACCACCGTGACCAAAGATAACCTCTGATCACATGGTATCCAGATGAAAAATGTTAACCGCTAGATGCTAGTCCCGAGGTCACTGAATGTTAGTGGTTAGTCAAAAAGTTTCAGAGAGATGGAGACTGAGGCAGTCGCATGGTCACCAGTTATAAATGCTAAGTCAAATTTCATTCAGAGACTTGGAGACTAATGTTAGTCTGCAAGTCTCCAAATCAGACCATGGTCAGGAAAATTTCTTAGAGACTTGGAGACAAAGAGGAAAAAGTGACCCAGGGTTAAAAGTGTAGTTAAAGACTAGTCAGGAGTAGCTAACCAGCATATGCCACATGTCAATTTCTAGTAAAGTTTGGTAAAAAATGCAGAAAATTGAGGATTTCAAAGACATAGAAATGTGCACAAGATAATTGTTAAAAGAATTCTATAGTTTTTTATTTCAAGGATTTAAATGTCTATTCGCGGAGGATTTTAGATCAGAAAATGAAATCATATTTTTGCAAGATAATGATCGAATTAGCAAGGGCTTTTTAGAGATAGATGGAAATCAGATTTTCAGAGGATAGAATCAGATTTGAAATGGATGAGTTGAAATCATATTTGCACATAAAGGAGATATAAAGTGCAGAAATATTGAAATAATGTGAAAGAGTGAAGTATTAAAACTTCATAATCTTTTTTCTATAGTCTTCAGAAATGTATTTGCAGATCTTGATGAAGAGGCTTTCTCGGTGGATGTTTTTGGAGAATGAAATCAGATATTTTGCAGAGATTGAAAATCAAATCAGATTTGTAAAAACATTTACAGACAAAAGACAAATAATATCAGATCAGATTAGTTTTGAAGGGGCAAGAAAAAACTAGACTTTGGAGGTAGTTGAAAACAGGCTTTGAATTCACCGACAAAGATTAGAGTCATATTTTTGAAAGGAAAAAATGAAATTTGGTTTTTCAATAGCAAGTATGATCAGATTTGAAAAGGGACAGGTGTGAATTGCTCCGAAATATTAGGGTTTCTTGGGTTCAATTTATTTCCTTCTTCTCTCTATTTTGAGGGTTCCAGTGGAGGTTCCTGGTCTTGTTCTGGTTCCTATCTCTGCTTGGTTCAGTACAAGTTACCATTGGTTTGAAGATTTCTATTGTAAAGCATACTTTATTTTCATGTTTAGTTCTTGAGTTTACTGTCTAGATATTTGGAAATAATTTAGATTAATGAGAATACAGTGTAGTTCCTACTCATTGTTGTCTTGTCTCTTTTGATTGTGTTTATGCTCTAGTATAGTTCATTAGTAAGGCATCTGAAATATACCTACTACAAGGTAGTGTGTCTAATTTTTTGTGAGTCTTTCTCAAGGAGAGAGCTAAATTTCATGAATGGTTTCAGAGAGCAGGACATGGTTGTGAAGATTTGATGAAAAAGTATTGAGTTGAGTAGATTGTTTGTAAGGCATACAATCTGGATTGTATGGAGTTTGTAAGGTGTTCTTTAGTATTGCATTAATTTATCATTGTTGACATATGTTTTCATTGAATCTTCACCCAAGGAATAAGCACTGATCTAGAGTTTGCTAAACAAGTGTTTTCTCTATTCAGTTATACACAAATTAATCAATTTCATCTAGTTTTTAGAACAAACAAGCTGAACTCATTAAGGACTCATATCAACAAGATATTTTCCATCTTAGTGATTCCTTAGAGAGTGAATCAACTAGGTTATCCCTCCTTAAAAGGAAGAAGGATGAAAGTCCTTGTATCACTGGTTTATGCTATATTTACAATCGTGGTTTGTCTTGTTAAGTTTTGTATTTGGTTATGCTTGTTCATATGAAGAATGTTTCATAAGTTGGCTCAATAACTCCTAATATAAAATCAATGTCCACATTAATATATACTATGTAATCAGTAATCATAAAGAGGTAAAACCTGCCTGAGTATATGTGGGGCTAAAAAATGAAGAAGGATTTTGTTCAATCCTTAGCAATTAGGCTTTTCTTGGCTTGAAGCAGTATTAAAGGGTATAGTGTTCAAGTAGTTTATCAAGCACTGTGTATCATGCAAGAAAAAACCCTAACAGATATGCTTTGTCAATTTTTTACAACAAGCATTTAAAGTCAGATTTAAACACATTTATTAGTCCAACTAGAGGATTTTCTCTTTTTCCCAAGTTGGAAGAATAAAAAAATTGTCAGGGGGGATTTATATTTGAGTTATGAAATATGAGGAAATGAACATGGTTGATGTGCTTGTGGGAGAAAATAGAATGGAATAGGAGATTATGCTCTTCTTCTCACAAAGAATGAGAAATCTAGACTCCTAAGTTGCCAATCCTTTTTAATTTCTTTCAAAACATTAGAGGGTCTGCTGGTTGAGGAAAAATCTCCCGGGATGACCCAAGTGAGTAAATGTTATAAGCCAACCCTTCCAACTCACTATAATAAATATTCTTCCATGTAGGTCAAAGCCTCGAAAGACGTAGTCAGTTTTTTTCTTGAAATTTTGACATCATTCCTTCTTGCATCTTGCTTGTGTGAATATACACATTTGAGTACTCATAGGGCTATATGCCTCAATTTTTCCTTGTGCAATTCTATGGGGGATGATTGTGAATGGATGCCCACAATTACACAACACTTGTAGTCAAAATCAACCTGGTTTATCTCTGAAAAGGTGATAATATTTGTGCAAGTAAAATAGTAATTTCCCCAAGATACTCATCACTTCATGCCCTCACTTGCATTTGAATTTGGGTAATATGACATCATGACTAGAGCCATTACGTTCTTAGCGATGACCATATTTTTATTAGCATGTGAGTGTGTACCTGAGTAAAATATTTTCACTCTATGCCTAAAATCTAGGTAGGGATGTGTTTGATCACCTCAACAAAAAAAAATTCCTTCCTATGTCTGAAAAAATCACTAACAAGATAAATCCTCAAAACAACCAATATTTATAACTCTGTGACATACATGTTGTTTAAAACTATCTGGAAAGTCACAGACAAAATCTTCTGTCAGATTAAATTTCATGTACTTCGAGACAAAAATGACAAAATTTGCAAAACCATCAAAGGCTCGCATATGGTCATTTTTAGTTTGCATCTGGTTGCATTAGCTCACATCTAGAGAACTTTCTCACTTTTGGTATTTTTCAAACTTGAATGCAGGAAAGTTGCTCACATTTTGCATATCAAAGCTCACATTTAGTCTGCATCAGCTCGCATCTAGCAAATTACAGCTCTCATCTAGCAAATTACAACTTGCATTTAGGCAGATGCATCTAGGATAGTGGGTACTTGATTACATTTCACTCAGAGGACCTTAGTATTTTTGGATACCCTTTTGGCTCTTTAGTCTGGTCTTGTTGCTCTTGCTGGTCCGCATGTCCTTGTTTCACAATTTTCTTAGAAGTCTACCTTGCATGTCCTTTTGTATTCTCACAATTGGTCCTAAAATGTGTGGTCTTTTCACTTACCAAAATATCTTGATTCTCATCTCACTATAAGGGCATTCTAACCCTTTTACGTTAGATTCACTCAATCAAAATATAAAAAAAACACTCTTTCACTACTTGGACACACCTACTTGGACAATTTGACATCCTATTGACATAATTGGAAAACCTTTGAGGAAGTTGAGACCCAACTTTCATTTAACACAAGTTGTAATCAATACCTTGATTATGACTCAAAGAGACCTCCTAGATTACTCAAGTTTAAAGAAGGAGAGACATCTCGCAATCCCCTATTTGATCAAATCTCACCCAAAATTGAAGCACCTCATCAAGGATGGAGTGCAGCTTTTGACGAATCTAGCGAAGAACATGACAATAGAGAGAGAGAGACATGAATAAAAAAATCATGGTCATCCTTTGTTTGATTCTTATAGTGAGGAATACATAACAAAATAGGATTATAGCAAGCTCAGACAAAGTAGAAAGTTCCAAATACCTTGGAAAATATCATTGGTGAAGACAAAGAGAAATACTACACTTGGCTTCTCTTGGAGTCAAACTTCCTAAAGACTATGATGTTGATAGACTAAAGGAAAAGGAGGTACAAACCCCTATTTAAATCCTCCCAAATAAATTGACCTTAATGCTAATGGAACTTGCGACACTCAAGGAAGAAAAGATCAAACCTACAAAAAAATACTCTTTGGAGCACATATTTCCATTTCATTTTGAACATGGAAAGATCCAAATATGAAAAGTACATGGGAGAAATAGATCCACATGACCATGTTAGAGAATATTTCACTCTAATCATAGAGTACGTGCATGAACCTACTTATCTAATGAGTCTATTTCTCGGAAGTCTAGACGGAAATTCTATGGAATTGTTCTCCAAACTCACACCAAGTGTGCAATATTTGGAGGATTTAATCCAACAATTTGTTCAACATTACTCCTACAACATACAAAATAACTTAACCATGATGGATCTTTGTAACATTAAATAAAGAATGGGTGAATCCTTTACACAGTTTTTACAAAGATGGAGGAGAATCTTTGCAAGGTACTCAAGAGCAATACTCGAATCTGAAAATATGGAAATCATCATCAAAAACTTGGTACCCAAAATGAACTATTCTTTACAAATACAATATTCACCTAGCTTTGATAGAATGATCAAAAACTCTATCCATGCTGAAGACGTCATGGTCAAGAAAGGAGAAGTCACACTCCAAAGTGATAATAAATCTACCAACTATAACAACAAACCTAAATGGTGGAACAAGAACAAAGTTTTTGTTAGTGATGGAGTGGTAGAAGCATCTAATGAAAATCCTAAACCAACATTTTTCAATTTAAAAAATAGCTTACAATCAAGGAAAGAAGTTAAGGTAGCAACCACAAAACCAAGAGAAAAGAATGAGAACAAAAAGAGTAAACCATGGACATATAGACCTCAAAGAACATTTACTCCATTGGGAGAATCTCTTGAGATAGTTTTTAAGACACTCTTGGATAATAAAGTCCTCACAATATTGGACTCAAAACCATGGGAACCGGAAGTTAAACCAAGATGGTTGAATGACAATGCCTATTGTATTTTTTTATAAAATCAAAGGACATAAGACTAATGATTGTGTAAAGCTCAAACATGTTATACAACACCTTATTGAGGGAGGAAAATTTAAAGTGGAAGGACATACCACTAACAAAGATCATACGAAATTTAACAAACAATTCCCTAACTAAAAAAAGGTGAAGCTTCTAAAGGAAAATGAAACGAAGTGAATTACACCTACTCCCATAATGATAATCTGATCAACATGTTGGACATTAAAAGAAAATCAATCAATGTGATCACTATTAAAGGTGCCAAAGACACATAAACACATTCAAACATGGTAACTCAAAGTGAAGCACAAGTCATGATAAAAGGATTTAACTCCTCATCTAAGCAATAGACATCCTCTAAACCACCTATTGTCACAATTCCTAGACCAGAAATGAGAAGAAAAAAAACTTCTATACCATCTACAAACTATAACTTGGTAGACCAATGGCAAAGGACCTTCGCTCAAGTTTCTATATCTGAGTTATTAAAGATCTCTTAAGTGCATAGAGAAGTTCTTGAAAAATCCCTTTGTTCTACAAATGTTCCAAAATATATTGATGTAGACAAGTTTCAGGAAATGGTCAATCACATATCAGCTCCACATTAACTCCCATTTTAAGAAGAAGATGAAAATTCATTGACTCATCCACATAACCAACCCCTTCACATTAAAGTTTGGATTCACAAATCCCATGTAAAATGTGTATTGATGGATGGAGGCATAGGTTTGAACATATGTACTCTCAATCTAATCAATAAATTGGGTCTTTTAGAAAAAAAACAATTGATTCAAGAAGTAAGATAACTATCAAAGCTTACGATGAAGAAGAAAGATCATCTAAATGGCTCATTGTTTTACCAATCAGAATAGGACCAATTGAATGTAATGTGATTTTTCAAATTCTTGATCTTCCATTGGCCTATAAAATATTACTAATGAAACCTTTGATACAAGAAATGCAAGCAATACCATCTACTTACCATCAATGCATTAAATTCCCACATAATGGGTTCGAAGTGACAATTCCTTTAGATTTAAGCTACACTTGCAATAATTTTCAAGAAGAAAGTATGGTTCCTCACAATAAGAAAGTGCCAAAATAATCCATATGCAAAACCTCTAAAGACATGGTGATGAGAATCTTTTGAAAGACACTAAAACTTGAAAAAACTAGCATGGGGGAATATAAACTAGATATGATGCCATCATTGGCTAACATTATTGTATCTCCAAGATCTTATGGAGAACCTTCCCCATCTTTCACACCTACTGCATCTAAAGAAAAAGATATTCACAAACCAAATGGTATGGTTAGAGCCTCTACTTTTGAAGACGATGAAAAATAAGATAAAGTAGTCTTTTCTTGGATTTATAAAGGAGAACATAGAGAAAATGGGGTAAAACATTTGGAGATATTATCAGAAAAGTATGGTAAAAGATATGACCTTCTAAAAAAAATTAGATACAAGGGGAAGGTACCTTTAGGAGATAAAGGAAAAGGACTCATTGAACCTATACACATGGAATTTAGAAACACCAAAGACAAAACAGGGTTAGGTTTCAATAACAATTCAGAAACCCTACTTCAAGAGATGGTCCAATCTTTGATGAAGGAAGTGATAATGAAGAAGAAGAAACATCACTTGAACCATGGAAATATGAAATATTACTATACATTAGTACTGAGTACCCTGAATATCAAGGAGGAAGATATGTACCTACTTTTGTATCACAACAAGAGCATCATGTTCCTTTTTTGTCACAAGATGATGTCCAAGACGTAGAGGAAGAAACATAAGACTCTCTAGAAATACAATAGCTAGAAGAAACTCATGAATAAATACCCCAACAACAAGATTTACATCATAAAATGGGGGAAATTGGTGACAATTTCACATGTCCTAGACTTACCACATTTTGATATAAAATAGCTAATAGGGTAGATCACGTAACTATTGTTGAGTTTCTAAATAGATCTAATGATGAAATCACATAATCACGTGATTATGAATGGGATCACATGTTTGATGCTACCATGAACATTGAGGTAGATGTGATTCATAAATTTTCACCTCTATGGGAGAGAGGAGAAATTTATAACACTTCCCCTAACACTATTTTTGTCCCAGAATCAGATGAGATACCACTACCCAGGATTGTTAATGGAGATACTGGTGCTTTATTAGGTGTAGAGGACACTCAAAGGATACAAGCTATGAGTTTCCATTTTATCAGAAAAGAAGAAGAAAAATCAACTGATGAGTCAATAGATTTAGGTCCTCATATTACTGACAATGACCCTAATAATGACGATTCAACTATAAATGATCTAAACGCTATAAAAGCTAACTTAACGGAACATGTCTTGTCAATTAATAGTCTTGATGCTGATGCAATCCTATCCTTACAAAACTCTGAATCATTATCATTGGTAAACCCTAACCTTATTGATTGGACCAATTAAGACCCTACTCCTATCATGAAATTTCCCAATGACTATACTTTGGCTTGTTATCTCAATGCTTGTGAACCCTACTCTTCTTCCACAAATGCAAGGAGCATGAACATGATAGAGGAGGATATCAAGTTTCTTAGTCACAAATTGAAAAATAAAAAGAAACAAAGAAATTATGGTGAAAACCATGTTGAGACAGTATCATATTTGAAAATAGTAAAAATAAAAAGACATTTTTGATGGCGAAAACCTCTCAGAGGTGCTAAAAGATGAGATTCTTGATATCCTCCCTGAGCACTTTCAAGAAATATATTCAGTTCTGATAGAACCAACACAACCATTTAACTTGGGAACAACAAAAGCTCCTCAATTTGTTCACCTAGCACAATCCTTATCAGAAGAAGAAAAGATACACTTCATAGAATTCCTAAAAGAGAAAAACATAAACTTTGGATGATCCTACATTGATATTCCTGGACTCGATCCTAAGTTAATAATAGATCATTTATCTATAGCTCCTAGAATTAAACCTATGAAACAAAAACTAAGAAATATGCGTCCACATGTGGCATTATTGGTCAAAGTAGAGCTACAAAAACTATTAAAGGCTATATTCATAAGAATCATTTCTTATGTAGGATAAATTTATAATGTTGTACTAGTTTCTCAAATAGATAAATCTATTAGGATTTACATAGACTTTAGCAAATTAAACAAGGCTTATCCTAAATATGATTTCCCATTGCCAAATATTGATATGATTATAGATCTCATAGGAGGCTATCAAATGTATTCACTCATGAATGGATTCTCAGGCTATAACTAAATAAATATTTCTCCTGAGGACGAAGAAAGTATGGTATTTACTTGTGCATGGGAAACATTTTACTGGAACGTTATGCCATTTGGGATAAAGAATGCAGGCGCTATATACCAAAGAGCTATGACAACAATATTGCATGACATGATACAAAATAACATGGAGGAATATGTGGATGATACATTAGCCAATTCAAAAATAAGAACAACTCATATTGTAGACTTGAGAAAGATATTAGATCAAATGGAGCAGTTTCAACTAAGACTTAATCCAAAGAAATGTGTGTTTTGAGTCCAATCAGGGAAGCTCTTAGTATTTATTTTATCATATAAAGGAAGTTTGGTGGACCCTAAAAAGGTAGATTATATAATGGAAATGTCACCTCCTGACAATATCAGTCAAATGAGGATTCTTCAAGAAAGAGTTCAGTCCATCATGAGATTTATGTCTTAGCTAGAAAATAGAGTGCAGTCTTTTACAAAATTGAAACATAAAGGTGTTACTTTCAAATGGGACAGCATTGTGAGAAAAATTTCAATGAATTAAAAGATTACTTGGTTACTCCTGCCATTATCATGGTGCCTATTTATGGAAAACTATTACTACTCTATATATCATCTATGGCTACATCACTTGGAGTATTGCTAGTACAAGAGGATGAAAATAAAAAGGAAAGGGTGATCTAGTATATAAGAAGGTTTCAAAGTGAATTTGATATTGAGTATGTGGATAGAAGGGCTATCAAAGGAAAATTCCTAGAAGATCAACTAGCTGATTCAGCATTGCAAGATGATGCACCTTTGATAATTGAATTTCTAGATGAGACAATCATGCACTTAAGTAAATATCCATGGAAGATGTATTTTGATGGTTCTTTCACACAAGAAGGATCTGGAGTAGGGGTATTATTTATCACTCCTCAAGGATACAAGATACATAAGGTGTATAAACTAATGTTTCTATGCACAAATAACATCTCAGATTATGAAGCATTGGTGAATGGACTCAAGCTTGCTATGGAATAGAAAATAATAGAGTTACATGTGTATGGTGACTCTCAGCTCATTATCAACCAAGTGAATGGTGATTATCAAACAAAAGATGAGAAAATGATTCCTTACAAATAGCTGGTAGAAGATTTAAAAAATACTTTGTCTTCATCACATTCGAACAAATTCCAAGAATGGAAAACAAAGCTATAGATGCTATGACTATGCTAGCATCCATGTTACAACTAGAAGAATACCAATTCTTCTATGACTTCTCGGTGGAAGAATTTTCCTTCCCATTATTTGATACACCTAAATCCCAAGTGATTTGTGCCATAAATTTCCAAGACCAATCCCGATATGCCAAAATAATTGCTTATCTTGTTGATCAAACCATACATAATGGCCTAACAAGGAATGAAAAATAACCTTTAAGTAGGACAACACTCTGTTATGTCCTCATCACTACTAACTTATATAGACTAGGTCTTGATGAAATGCTTCTTAGGTTTTCAGAACAAGAAGAGTATGACCGCACATTAAAAGAGGTTCACAAAGGTGTATGTGGATCACACTCGAATGACTTTTCATTAGCTAAGAAACTTAATTAAGAGCTAGTTACTATTGGCATTTTAATAGAAAAAAATGTAGTGCAATTTTTTAAAACATGTCACAAATCTCGAACACATGGAAACCTTATCGATGCTCCCACCAGAGAACTCATGAATTTTATAACACATTGGCCATTTTAGAAATGGACCTTTGATCTTGTTGGATAGATTTATCCTAATTCTTCAAGTGGACACAAGTACATCATTACATCCACTCAGTATTTCACTAAGTGGGTCAATGTTGTGCTGCTAATCAAATCCACTAGAAAATAGGTTGCTATGTTCATCTTGAAGTACATCATTTGTAGATATGGTCTACCCTCTTCTATTGTAACAGACAATGGGGGTCAGTTCAAAAACCAAGATATCAAGGACCTTTCTACATATTTTGATATCACTCAACATTTTTCTTCAATCTATTATCCTCATGGTTATCAAAAATTTAAGGCTTCAAACAAGAAAATTCTAAAAATCTTACATAGAACTGTGAGTAAGTCTGGCAGAGACTTGTATTTACAACTAAATCTGGTACTATGGTCTTATATAACAAGTATCCAAACACCAACTAGAGCTAGGCCATTTCATCTAGTCTATGGAATAGAAGCAGTGATACCCATTGAAGTAGATATTCCATCTTT
Organism: Thuja plicata; assembly: GCA_018584345.1. Taxonomy (NCBI): domain Eukaryota; kingdom Viridiplantae; phylum Streptophyta; class Pinopsida; order Cupressales; family Cupressaceae; genus Thuja; species Thuja plicata. The sequence continues at coordinate 3,345,543 of MU224049.1, read as the reverse complement.
GCGAGTATCTCTCGAAGCTCTTGTTATAGATGAACAATGCCGCATTGATAGGGTTCAAGCACTAGAACTGCTAGATGAGGACAGACAACAAGCGTTTGATCATCTCAAAGTATACCAGAAAAGAATGTCAAAAGGGTAAAAGAAGAAGGTAAAACCACAAAAAATTCAAGTGGGGGATCTAGTTGTAAGAAAGAACCCTAAAACTCAACCAAATAGAGAACAAAAAGGTAAGTTTGAAAGCAATTGGCTGGGGCCTTTTATTATCACTACAACTTTTGGGACTAGAGCTTATCAATTAGCTACACCCAAGGGAGATGTTCTTCTTGACCCCATCAATACACTACACTTTAAGCGGTTCTATACTCAATATCTAGCTGACAGAGCTATGTAGTGGAAATAGTTCTCAGAAAATACCAAATAAAATTAGAAATTGATCCTGAAGAAATCCAAAAATAGTGGAAAAAGTCCTAAAAAAAGGTATCCTTGGTAAAAACTTGGCAAATAGGTGCCCTGATACTAACAAAAAAAAAAAAAAAAAAGAACGAAAGAATAAAAAAATTTGAAAAAGAGAAAAGTGCCTTGGAAAAAACCTTACAAACAGGCATCACTTGTACTTTGTGCTCCATCTATCAACGCATGGGTGACACTAAATGTTCACGATCACACCTATGTTATTTGGTTAACTCTTATTCCTTACAAATATCCTATCCTTTCCTAGGATTTTTCTAGATTAGCATCTTAGGAATAGTCATTTTGCACTAGGGACATCTTTGCTAGCATATTTGGTGTGTGTTTCCTAGGTTGTCCTAGGTTCATGTCTAGGATGGTTTCCCTCTACAAAACAATATTTCTCAATACTTCAATCAAAACATCACTATAAAAAACAAGGTTGTTTCTTGAACACCACCTACCTGTAATATATATCATACTAGTGTTTCTATACACTTTAATAGTACTAGTGTTTTTCAACACTTTATTCAAACAATGTTCTTAAATACTACATTGGTTTGCAATTGTTGACATAGTTTATCTCATATACTTAGACATAAAAACATATTGCTTGATTCCAAGTTGTGATTGATGATTTTTCTACTGTGCTTAAAAAATGAATAAACGGTATTTCTCAATACTACTTAAACACATATAGACTGATCTTGGTTTGATTATAACTCTTTTATGTTCCCGTGATATTTAAAACTAAGGGCATGTAAGAAGTTATGAATTTTCTTTGATTTATTATCAATGGGTGATTGTTATATCTTTTGAGTTACTCCATGACATCTATTAAAAGAAAAAGAGTTGCAAGGACATGGGGCATAATATTTTCTTGGTTTTATATGTATAATAATTGTTTCAATGATCCTATAAATTTCACCTAACTTGGATGTTTATGGTAAGAGCTTCCAACATGAGTGGATAGCCGCATATATCTCAATCTTTTTTATGTGTCAACTACGATGAGGTTAAACCAATTTCCTTGTCTCTTTCTAAATCACATTCTAAGTAAGGTGTACGACACATTATGTACCCATGGTTATGAATATTGAAGGTCATTATGGGTCACATATCTTACATTAAACATGAAAAAAGATGATTCTTATAGAAAAATGAGATAACTAACAAGTCATTATGGCCTTTATGCATTGATGCTTAGGTCTATTTGTGACATTGCATCCAATACACATAGTATTCATACTTTTATGATACCTTGTAGGTATTAGTGATAGTTGTACTATCAGATGATGTCCATTGCAAAAATGCCCAATGATGATAAAAATGCTACAATGTAAAAAAATCAATGATAGTCCTAGAAGTCTACATGTAGATGCATTTAAAGATTGTATGATTCATTTTAGAATAGCATAAGGGATTGAGCTCAAAATGATTTTCTGGTTCATCTAAAATCCAAGTAAACTACTTAGTCTATATTACTAATATTAAATGTTATTGCACATCCATGGTATACATATTGCATTCATAAATGAGAAAAAGAAAATACAAAAAACAAAGCATTCTAGAATTACATTTATCTTACATCCTAAGTGCATCCATACATATATTTCCATAAATAAAATCTCAAAAACATACATTTGCATATTCATCTAGAAATCATATGAACACATTTAAAAATTAGTAATAAATCAAAGAGCATAAAATATGCCATCATAATAATCTATTCTAAATCATCAAAAGACCAAGTACATAATCACATATGTATCAATCTAAACATCTATCAAGAAAGAGAACCCATGAACATATCAGTATTAGAAACAAGAATCTCAGATATATATCATTGATGTAACAAATAAAAAATGTGAAACTGACTACAAAAGATTATCAGTATGATCACGATGAAACATATGTACATCTATCAAAGTCTACAGTACAATGGATGATCCCAAAAGGATCAATATAAAAAATCTCTCAAGTATCAAAAGTACAATATTAGGTCTGACTACTACCCTCTCCCTGATCTGGAGGAGAACCAGGTGGTTCATCATCTTGAGCATGATGATTTTGTGGAGGCATCACTCCCTCTTATTGTTGTGCCACTCTAGAATACATCAGAGATCTTTGAGGTTGTGGAACCACCGCACAATATAAAGAAAAGTAATATGCAACTCTCTAGCCCTGATGAGTAGATGTGTAGGCATGAAAATTTCTCTTAGATCTCATAACATCTAACTATATATTCCTATCTACCAACAAAGTATCCAAATTAGTGATCCAGGATCTAAGATTCTCACACTCTCTATCTAAGACTATGATAAGGCATCTCCATCTCTTCCAAAATCCTTGCATGTATCTCTAGGAGGATCTTATCTAGGAGGTCCATTTCCTCCACTTGACACCTGTCCCGATGGCCTCTACTGCTATTGCTGATGCTGCTAATCTGTAGTCAGTAAAGGACCTAGATCTATCCATGGAGGCATGAACCTAAACCAATTTTTTCTACCAGTGGCGGCCTCTCCACTACCACACACTCTACCACCACCCCTATCATCTCCATCATCTTCATCATCTCTGCCATGTCCATGAATTATTTTTGAAGGAGGGTGTCTACCATCTCTCCCACCCCTACCTCTCCCATATCTCTAATATTTTCCTCTGCCTCTGACAGGTCTATCATCTATAAGATCATAATCTAGGGCATCCTCTATGTGAGGTGCTACCTCATCTAGTGTTGTAAACTGAAGAAAGGGATACTATAACAAATGAGTAAGATATCCATCTATACACCCAACATCTGCAACATTTGTAAGGTAATCAAATTTGACTGTGACCATCTAGCTGATCTCCAACTGTGCAGTATCATATACTAATCAATCCCCCCAAAGAGGCTACTCATCATAGATATGTGCATACACTATCAAATCATGTGACCTGCCATGTATATGGCCATACTAACTCAACACACAAGTAACAAGAAATTAGTCAATAATGTATCTGGTCTGACCGATCAATTATAGAACTCTAAAAAAAGTAAGGCATCTGCCACCTATCTAAGGTCCACTCCTCAAAATCCAAGTATGGCCTCCATATGACCACTGTGATGTCATATAGAAAATGATGTCAATACTCCAGCTTATCTAGATGGGGTTGTTGGATGAATCTTGAATACATATACACATATGGATGCTCTAATTCTCTCTATATATCTACTATTAGCCGAGTAACTTGAATGTGCTACCAAAATCAGATTTGCAATATACAAATCCCTACTTTCATACTATAGGAGTACTCATAAATAATCTCATGTAACTCTTAGTACATGTGAGCTAGTATACAATTGCCCCAGCCAGATCTGCATGATGAGACAACCATCCTCTCTAAGATCTCAACCCAGTCGCACATGAATCCATGCTGACCTTTTTTAGGCATGAGGATACCTCCAATCAACCCAGCAAGATACACAGGTAAATGATCATAGTGATCACACATTTAGTCCCAGGTAAGATAATGATGAACTATAGATGGATCTCCAAACTATATATGTGTTGGAGATTTGATTATGAGAGTTGATTGTTTGTATGTTTGTCATTGATGACAACATATAATACATAGTAAGAATTCTGTATGAACTTATCTGAATGATGACATGAAGACTTGCATGGATAGATACATGTTTTTGACATGTTTATTATGTTATGTTCATACACGTAGACCCAGATATGATGTTTCAGTAAAGTTATGCAATTTTGTTATTAGTAGTTACAGTTCTAGAAGTATAACGGTTTAGGGCTGACATATATAATGTGTTTCATTAGTTGTGCCTATCTTCAGGATATGCATGTGTATATGCATGATTAATTACAAGTTGATGATATAAATCCAAAGGCACCAAACGTGTTTCAAGAAGATTGCAAAGTTATGGTTAATTTGGTGAGGCCGACTTAGTGAAGCGTCGCGTCTATTCAACATTTACTTACACGGACTTAATATTGTTTGCGTGCTTAGTTAAGATGACTAAGATATTGATGAATCATTTCTAAGAGCCAACATGACCTTCTAATTTGGTGAAGATACTTATAGTAGTTCAATTGTGATACGCTAAGTGTGAATGATATGAAAATCAAGAAAGATGTACAAAGAAGATTACCAGAGTTGGTTCATTCATCAAGGGTCTATGTGAAGAAGAAGTGGAAGACTATAATACACTAGAACTAATCAAGATAGCAGGTCTACTCTACATTTCATCATCAGATATAGTGCATATTTTTTAATCAGAAGGTTGTATCCTTCACCATCAAGAAGTGAGCTTTTGGACAGTGAGTCCACCACCCTTAACAGGGTTATTTATAAAAGACTCTTAACAGGGTCCAACCCTTAACTAGGTCACTATACTTATTGCATTGTATTGTACAACTCCTAACAAGGTTTAAATATCTTCTAACAAGGATTACTACAAACAAGTATAGTTTATTGTGGGTGCTAATTCCCACCGGGGTTTTTACCATTTGGTTTCCCCGTAATTATATTGTGTGTTGAGTACTATGTTATCTAATTATGCATTTACTTTGTTGTATACTAATGTTAAATAAGTAAAAAGGACTTAAGTAACTGATAACTGATTCACCCCCCCTCTCAGTTATCCTTTGGGACTATTATAAAAATTGGTATTAGAGCCAAGTGCCTTGGAGACGAAGCCTAATAGCTTAAGGAAGATCAGATGTCTTACTTTAGAAAAGAAAGCACTAAGTTTGATGGAGAAAATTATTTGGATTGGAAAAACAAAATGATAACACATATACAGTGCATTGGATTTGAGATCTTTGAAATTGCCACACAAGAGGTTGTAATTCCATCTCTGAAATACCTTGCAAAGGATGATGCTACCAATAGACAAAAGGAAATATTTACACATAATGCAATTGCCAAAGAAGCCCTAATCATCACCTTATCTGACAGTGAAATTTCTTAAATCAAGAAGATTGATAGAGCATATACCATATGGAAGTATTTAGAAGACATGTTTGAAGGAGATATTCAAGCAAAGAATGCACACAGGAAGACATGGAAGAAGAAATACAACAGTCTTGAGATGTTACTTGAAGAGAACATTAGAGCTTACAATCAAAGGATAAATGAAGCATTATCTAGAATCAAAAACAATGGTGGTGAAATATCAGAAGAAGATATAATGGAAAAGTTTTTAACTACTTTGACATCAGAGTATGAAAACAAGATCAGTATTCTAGAGGAAACTATGCAATTCTCACAAAAATTCAAGAGAGACTCTAATCAGAAAAATCTCTGCATTTCAGATATCAAGATTGAAGACTGAACCTAAAAGTGAAATAGCTTTCAAATCCTTAGTCCATGGTAATAAATCCTTACACATCTCCAGTCACAATGAGAAAGAAGAAGTTGATGAAGAAGTTGAAGAAATCATAGCTATGATTTCTAGAAGAGAAAAGAAAGGAAGAGGTAAATATGAAGGACAACTTCCATTCAAATATTTTTCATTTAATAAGATAGGTCACTTTGCATCTAAATGTACCACAAGAGTCAAGAAGTTCAGATCTGATTACAAACCCAAATATAAGAAGGAATGTTATCATGTTGAAGAAGGTGTAACCGATGAAATTTCAGGAGAAGATGAAATTAGATTTGTTGCCCTTAGAGACATGGAAAGAGAACAAGAACTAGCCCTAATTTCCAAAGTAGACATCAGAACTGATTGGATCATTAACAGTGGATTCTCTCATCATATGATAGGTGACAAAGACATATTTGTTTAATTAGACAAGTACAAAGGTGGTATGGCTAGTTTTGGAGATAACACTCCTAAACCTATCATAGGCAGAGATTCTATCACTTTGGATGGAAAGAAAAAGACAAATGATGTTCTATATGTTGATGGATTACATCATAACTTACTGAGTGTTGGACAGCTACTTGACAAAGGTTATCATTTAGAGTTCAAGGACAACAAGTGCATCATTAAAAACAAGGATGGAGATATGATTGCATCAGGCTCCAAAACAAAAGGTAATGTTTTTCAGCTTAATTTTGATGTGAGTTGTTTTTTTGCAAAGGTGGATGATAGTTGGTTATGGCACAAGAGACTTTGTCATATCAACTTTGATAATTTAGTAAAGATCAGCAATGTTAAGGCAATTAGAGACCTACCAAGTATCGCAAGACCAGTTGACACAATATGCAGGGAATGTGTTATGGGAAAGCATGTAAGGAGTTCCTTCAAAAGCAAGAAGAACTCAGCTGAGAACAAATTGGACCTATTGCATAAAAATTTGTGTGGTCCTACTCAAACAAGATCATACTATGGAGAAAGGTATTTCATTTTGTTTGTTGATGATTTTTCTAGGATAATGTGGGTTACGTTCTTAAAGGAGAAGTCTGAAGCCTTTCAGAAGTTCAAAATATTCAAAGCTAAAGTTGAGAATGAATCCGGATTGAAACTGAAATGTCTGAGATCAGATAGAGGAGGAGAGTTCACCTCTGATCAATTTTATGACTATTGTGAAGAGCATGGTATTAAAAGATAGTTGAGTGCACCTAGAACCCCTCAGTAGAATGGGATTACAGAAAGGAGGAACAGGATCATACTTGATACATCACGCACTATGATGATTGAAGGAAAAGTTGCGCACACCTATTGGAGAGATGTAGTGAACACAATAGTATATACTATCAACAGAACCCAATTGAGGCCAGGTGCAGAAAAGACATCCTATGAACTTTAGTTTGACAATGTACCTACAGTAAAATACTTGAAAATTTTTGGCAGCAAGTGCTACATCAATAGAGATGATGGTGTTGGTAAGTTTGATGCTAGAAGTGATGAAGGTATTTTCCTTGGTTATTATACTAAAAGCAAAGCATATAGATGTTTCAATTTGAGATTAAAGAAGATAATTGAAAGCACACATG
>MU224049.1:3304048-3316836 GCA_018584345.1 Thuja plicata | reverse complement strand
ATAAATGTTATTGAATCATAAATTTTGATAATATTTAACATAAACTAATGTTACCTTTGAGAGTATTAATTTTGGTTAAAAGTACATTGATTATATGGGTATGTTGTAATTATAAATTGAATTAGTAGTTATTCATTTGAAAATGAATATTGATGTAAACGTCAAATTAAATTTTATATTCATCTTTTCCATAAATGGACTACACAGTTATAGAATCATATTGGCATGATATGTACCCTATTGAGATATGGTTAGCCTATTTTTAGAATGACGTAAACTATAACATTCAATACCTCCTAGATAACCTATAAGCTTTTAGATCGATGATTGACGATATTGATCGAGAAGATGATCAACAATCTTCTTCGATACCATCCAGCATCATATGGTTACAACATTGTTGAGGTTGATTGCCAGAGTCTTTTGTGACCACGTCGTTGAATCCTCTTTCCTGCAACTTCATCGTGGAACTTTTCACTTTAAAAAAAAAAATTGTTGGTTGTGTTTTGACCTGAACTTTTGGGCATCACAACCTCTAACAAAATTATTGAAAGTGCAAATGTAAAGATAATGAATTTGCAGAGAAGATTGAAAAGGAAATCACTAAAGAACCAGAGGACTACAATAGGTTTACTTATAATGAGGAATGTGACACTCTACCCGATCCACAATGTAAAGGTGTTGAGCAATAGATCATTTCACCCGAGCATCAAGCTGCAAATATTGATGATCAAAATATTTCTCAAAATGATGCACAAAGTGATGGAGAATAGAATGAAGAACAAAATTATGATCAAGCTGATATACAAAGAGCTAAACCTATACTTGCAAGATATGTTAGAAAGAACCATCCGTAGAACTAGATCATTTGAGACAAGAAAGCCGGTATGAGAACCAGAAGTAAGTCTCTAAAAACAAGATGTCTTATTTGTTATTATGATCCAAAATCTATCAATGATGAACTTGATAATGATGAATGGATAAGTTCTATGAATGAAGAGATTGAATAGATAGAGAAAAAATAACACATGGACACTTGTGCTGATACTAGATGACAAGAATGTCATTGGTACAAAATGGATATTCAGGAATAAGCTAAATAAGAATGGATAAGTCACCAGAAATAAAGAAAGACTAGTATGCAAGGGGTATGCACAAGAAGAAGGAATTGACCATGGAGAAACCTTTGCACCCGTTGCTAGGCTAGAAGGAGTGAGAATATTACTTTCTTATGCTGCATATAAAATCTTTAAGGTATACCAAATGGATGTAAAGTTTGCATTCCTAAATGGAATACTTGAAGAAGAGGTATACATTGAGCAACCATAAGGGTTTGTTGATCTAGACAAAATGAATATGTTATGTAGACTACACAAAGCCTTGTATGGATTGAAATAGGCACCCTAAGCCTCGTATGAAAAACTTCATTCCTATCTTATAAGTATTGGATTTGTAAGGACTAGTGAAAACAATAATCTTTATTTGAAGGAAGATATTGATGCTAATATTTTGATTGCTGAGATATTTGTTGATGACATCATATTTGGAGGTAATGATATGCTATGCAAATCATTTGCAAGTGAAATGAGAAAATAGTTTGAGATTTCTATGTTTGGGGAGATCAAGTTCTTTCTTGATCTGCCGATCATGCAACAAGATGAAGGTATTTTCATTACACAATCAAAGTACATCAAAGAAGTACTGAAAATATTCAAAATGGAAGAGTCCAAACTAGTTGGAACACTGATGGAAACTAGATGTAAGCGGACAAAGGAAGACAATTCATTAGAGGTAAATCAGACTTTGTACAGATCAATGATTGGTAAACTCATGTATGTTGTACATAGTAGACTAGATATTGCACATGCAATAGGAATAGTTTCTGCATTTTCTGCTAATCCTAGGGAATCACATATGACTGCTATGAAAATAATACTAAGATATCTAAAGAATACCAAGGAATATGGCTTATGGTGTAGAAGAGAAGGAAAATTTGAACTTAAGGTCATTACCGACACTGATTGGGCTAGAAATATTAATGACTAGAAGAGCACAACTGGAGGAACATTCTTTATGGATGACAGACTTGTCACATGGATCAACAAGATGCAAGGATGCATCTCTTAGTCAAATATAGAAGCAAAGTATGTTGTTGCTGCTGAAAAATTCTCAAATATTGCATGAATCAAACAATTAATGGAAGGTATGCATACACGAATTCTAGAACTAGTAATTATCTATTGTGACAACATAAGTGCAATAAAAATTTCCAATAATCTAGTCATGCATGCTAAAACAAAGCATATTGCCATCAAGTATCATTAGTTGATATAACAAGTTGAGGAAAAGGAGGTGATACTTGAGTATGTGCAATCAAAGGAACAATTGGCCGATATCTTCACCAAGCCACTGCCCAAGGATGCATTTGACTACTTGAGAAAGAGACTAGGGGTTAGACCCTTGTCTACTAGTCAGTAAGATGACTAGAAGGCTGCATCACCTTGCATATTATTAGAATATCATCCATGTTGATGCAAGCAAAGAGATGGACTTCAAAGATATATCTATACACAACAAATTATTTATCTATTCCAAGAAACAGAGTTATTATCGATGGATGAGGAAATTTAACGAATATATTATGGATAGAAAGGATCCACTTGACATTACTTACAAAAATTTATTTGAAAAGATGTTTGGCATTACTGTCAAAGGGAGAGAATTAACTCATTATCATACTGACAAAGGGAGAGATTATATCCATTAGCATCTCAGAGAGAGATCATATCCATCAAAGTATCCAAAGGGAGAGATGTAACAAGAAAGGGAGAGTACATACAAATGAAGAGAAATGCTAACAAGAGACATAAAAAAAAAAGAGAACAGTCAAAGGGAGAGAGTTTGACACAGAAGGAGAACACATCACATTAGAGAGAGAAATATTATACATCTATCTTGTAAAGGGATTGAAGAAAGAGATAAAGCTGCAAGAATCAAATCAAGGCTATTTAAGCTTACTGATATCCAGACATTTGTAATAGTTACATTAGGAAAGCTTTATGAAACTATATATTTCATATTGTATTAGCAATAGTATACTATGATAATGTAGTATGTTGCCATCAATGCCAAAGGGAGATATTGATGACATGTAAGAGTATGAATGTTTGATGATGTTAAGTTGATGATCATGCAATAAATTAAATCATTTAATGTATTGTATTGTCATTGATGTCAACTTGATATAATATATATGGTCATGGAAATACTACCAAAGACTTCAAAGAACCAATGAATCAAAGGCTATGCTATAATTAATACATATAAGTCAAGTATTCACTAAGTGTATGTATACACCGATCGAGTGCACACTGACAGTCATAGGAAAAGAGCAAAGTCACAGTGTTATCTGATGAGAAAATGCACAACATTACTAATGAGCATAGTTATAGTGTTTCCCAATGAGAAAAACATAGTGTAACCAAACCGACATAATTTCAGTGTTGCCAGATGGAAAATTCAAGCACGGAGATCTCGATGACAACTGAAGTCATACTGACAGAACAGTAAGTTATCACCGATGACTAATTAGAGTGTTGACTGATAGAATAGAGAGTTCATAAAATGACCAAAAAGCTTAGTTGTAAAGAAGCTATAAATAGACTTAATAGATACTTATCATTGTTTTAATCATCTAGATAAAGATGGAGATAAGTAATTGATTGAAAGCTGATTTTTCCAGTTGAAAAGAAGATCTCTTTGATATAAAACTGAAGTTTTATTTAAATCTATTAGCGAGAATTGTGGATCACGCAAAGAATCAAGAAAGCAAATAAAAGGTAAAACATGTCTATATAGAGATAAACCCAATTCATTATGAATGGGGGAGTATGTGGGAGAGGTGAAAAAGAGAAGAGGAAATAAGCTAAAGAAAATTTAAAGGAGAAGAAAGTCTTCATTTAGTCCTGATCAACAAGCTAAAGAAAGAGCTAGATTCTGCAAACACCAATGAATAGTGAGTCAACGTCACAGAATAAAATAGTATGGAGCAAAGGTATAAAATTTATTATATTGATCAGAGAGGTAATGGAATTACAATAGATCTGAAAATATGCAATTCAGTTGTATGTATGAACAGATCATTAGTGTTTTAGTTTAACCATTGAAGCATCAAGTCTCTTAACTAAGCAGGACTTAAAAGTCTTTTACAGTTGAGATACATCTGAAGGATTATCAAAAATTTTGATCATAAAAGTAGCATTGGATATGCACGATACCTATTGACAGGCCAAGTGAGTGTTTAATCAAGGATGATAGCATTAGATGCCAGATACTTGGTGAAAAACTATCTTTTAAATCCTCTAACAAGGTCACACCTAACACTGTGTTTGTAACCTTTAACAGGGTTGGCTCTTCACAGGGATCACTTTAAAAGAGTGAAAATTTGGGGTACCGGTCTCAGTGGTTTTTCCTCTAAAAGAGTTTCCACATTAAAAATCCATGTGTTATGTGTTTATGTTTCATTACTTTACTATTTTACATTTCACATATGCAATTCTGGATTTATTGGTATACTCTGCATAGTTACCTTTTTTCGGTAAATAGATGACGACTTATCGGTAAACATACTAAAGAGAGATTTTAAAAGCAATCTGACAAGTAGTAAATTGATATAAGTATTTCAAGGCATTCATCTTGTAGGATAGAAGATAACTTGAGACATAATTTATGGTTATAATTTTTAAGGGTTGATCTAAGGATTAATTGTTGAGGCCACTGATTTAACCCCCTCTTAGTTATTACTAACACTATGATCTATAGCTCAGCATGTGTCAATGACTGAGATAAGGCAAGGACTCATTATGGATGAGGTCCGCAAAAGGATACTACCTAAAACTCAATCTGTCAAAAAAACACAAGTACATGTTCAAATTAGTATTTTAACTAAGGAAACTACCTAGAAAAACAAACAGTTATGTCTTTTTAGTCTTCAAAAAGAGAAAAATAGTCAAAATTGGAGAAAACGTAACTCCTAAACTTAAAATGACACTATTTTTACTGGGTGTGATCCTCAAAACCAGATACGATTTGCAATTTCCTAGATACGATGGGGAATCTGGGAAACAATCATGTTCTTACAGGCTGCGACACGGTATGTGGGGTGTGATCCTATTTTCATAGGACACAACAAAATTTAAAGGCTAATCAAATTTTACAACATACAATACAAAACCTCAAAAAATAATGTGATCCTAAATTGATGGGGTACACTCTAGGCTTTTGTGAGAAAAATGGATACAACACGAGATGGACTAAATGTGACATAGGACACAGGATGTGATTGGAAATTAAAATCTTCATAATTACTGAAGAAATTGACAAAATGAAAAACATCAAATATAATTAGGTAGGTATCGATGTACTCACTGACAGTGCGTACTGGGCTGGGTGCTGGTGTCGACGCGCTAGCTCAAATCAATGTTTCTCCATGGGGACCACCATATTCTCTATAGAGCTCTGGATTTACAATGGGTAAAAGTGAAAATGAACGAGTAAAAAGTGAATTTTGAGATATATATTGACCTTTTTAAGCTGCTTAGAGGCTTTGAAACTCTTCTCGGACTATCAAAATTTAATTTTGTTATTTTTCAATCAATCAGGAATGAAATCAAACTCGCAAAGATTTTTTACACAGCACAGTAAAATTTTTACAACAGTCTCCAAAAATATAAAATTGCTACATATGTTCAGAAAAAGATTTGCAACCTTTCCACATTTAGCTTTCTGGGTTTTATATGAATGAATTGCACATTATTCATCAAAATCTTAGTCCTACATAATTTGATTAGACTCAAAACTTACATTTTCAAAGTATTCGACTTGGTAAATTTACTTTTTCTCTTAACACTCCTTCGCTTCATCATTTCTTCTAATTAATTTTTTCTTGATCCAATCCATCTGTTCAAGTGATATATCATTCCACATAGGTATTTTACTCTTTTTGCTTCAATTTTGTTCCTGAGGGGGCATGATCACTCTTAAAATCAATCAATTTCTTGCTCAAAAAGAATCAAAACAACTTCATCATGAAAAGAATAGGGGCATGGCAGTTTCCTTCGATCAAGTCGGGACTGTTGGATAAAAGGCTTCAGTGCTAACAAGATGGATATCTATGTCTACATATTCTCAGATCTTTATTAAGCTCACAATAACTTCATACTGACCTTCATTTGATAAAGTTCAGAGTCAATATTATCAATTCTCATTCGATCATGTTTAAAATTGATACCTTATAGCTCCTAGTAGCTTTGTACTGACCTTCATTTGATCAAGTTTGGAGTTAGTATTATCAATTCTTGTTCCATCAAGTTCAGAATTGGTATCTTTAAGATTTTTTTTTTATCGACCTTTGTTTGATCAAGTTCAAAGTCAATACTAACAATCTTAGTTTAATCAAGTGCGAGACTGATCTCCTTAGATATTTCCTTCAAATCAAGTGCGGAATTTGTTAATCTCTAGGTTTTTGTTGATTATTTTGTGTCCACACTTAGTCACTTATTTAGGCAGTTTTGGTGGGCTACCACTGTGGCCGAGCTAAAATAGTATAGGCCAAGCTATACGACAAGTTGTATCTGAGAAGAATAGATCATAGATGCTGAGCTATCTAGCAATTCTGTGCTGAGCACTAGAGATTTCAGTGCCGAGCAAGACAGTTTTGACATACTTTTCAGATATGACACAAACTTTAAGGTAATATGTTTGGGCCAACTTATGGGTGTACTAGGCCGACATATGTGAAGCATTTAATATTCTCTATGGATTTAATTATGCATTTAATTTTTTTATCCTATGCGTGGCATGTAGCCAATCTGAAAATTGGAATGCCTAGGAGGCATAAGTTTTATTTTTGATCGTTGATCTAGATCTTTTCTCCACATTCAAAGAGTATAATAATATTGCTTCTTACCCTAATTATATGAGCGATTAGAGAGCATAGAGAGAAGATGCATAAATACATGAGAGATGTGTGAAATTTTTTTTTGATAAGAAGCATAGATCTAGTAGAATAAAAGAGCAACAAGCAGAAAATTAAGGACATATCAGATTATAAGATCAGAGAAGGCATTATAAAGAGGAGAACAATTATTAGCATCAGAGTGCATATCGAAGGATCATATCTTGAGACATTATAACAAGTGTATCAAGTGCAATCTCTTAATAGAGTGGTTCTAGAAGACCTTTCTAAATCTCTTAGCAGAGTGCTTACTTTACTGTAAGTTGAAATTGTTTCACTAGGTACATTGTAATGATCTAAAGCTCTTAACCAGGTAGACCTTTAACCAGGTAGACCTTTAACCAGGTAGATTGCATATTATGATCAAACTTTTGTAGCCCTAGCAGGCACACTTTATTATTGTAGTAGTGAAGAATTTTTGGGTGTCATCCCCACCCCAATTTTACCTATTTGGGTTTTCGGGTTACCAAATTATATGTATTGTGTTATTAATTTACTATCATGGATGCTACTAGATGTTAGCTAGATTACATATTTATATGTTTGTGGATCAATTTGTTTTAAAGTGATTAAAGTTCAATATCTGATTCACCCCCCTCACCGTATCTTATTTTCCCAATATTGTATTTCAAACAATTGGTATCAGAGCTTCATTCTCCTACAAAAGGTTTTAATTAGCTTGCAAGTATGGATCTGGAGATGGAGAATTATAGATTGGGTAAAGTCATTGAGAATCAAAATTATGACATGTAACTGATTGAATTTTTGATAATGTTAAGTTGAAGATAATGCAAGACATTAAATTAATTAATAGTTTGTATTGTCATTGATGTCAACTTGATATCATCTATATAGTCATGTACATAATGCCAAAAACTTTAGAGAATCAAAGGAATAGAGATTATGCTTTCAACAATACATAAAATTCAAGTATTCACTAAGTGACAGACAACACTGACAGAGTGCACACCATCGGTAAAGGCAAAGAACAAAATTTATAGTGATACCCGACAAGTAGAAGATAGTATTGCCTGATGAAGCAAAATCATAGTGATACCCGACGAGCTGAAAATAGAGTTGCCTGATGAGAAAAATCCAAGGGTACCCAATGGATAGAGATCCTGAAGCTAACTGGAGTCACACTGATCGAACTGGCATTTATCACCGATGACTAACTATAGAGTTGACTGATAGAATAGAGAGTTTAGAAAATGACAAAATATGTAGCTAGCAGAGCTTAAGGATAGACTTAACTGTTTGTTTTATTTGACCAGAGTTAAGTAATTGATTTAAAGAAGATTTGTACAGTTGGCAAGAAGATAACTACGAGATAAATCAAGAGTTAAAGCTTTAAATCAAATTGGCTGGATTGTTTTTCACGCCAAGAATCAAGAATCAAGAATCAAGAAATAGTGAATACCATGTCTATATAAGAGACAAGCATAATTCATTTCTGCAATCACATACACAGGAAGGGGAGTGAATAAACAGAGGATGCTGAAGAGAAATTGATGAAGGATAACTTCATACAGTCCTGATCAATCAAGCTGAAGGAGAGCTAAAGAATTCTACAGACACCGACGAACAATGAAGCACAACATCATAGAGAAAAAAGTGTGGAGCACAAATATTTGAACTGATACATTGATCAGAGAGGTAATGTACTTAAATAGATCTGAAAATCTGCAATACAAGTTGCATTACAAATACTTCATAGTGTTTCAGTTTAACCATTGAAGCATCAAGTCTCTTAACAGAGCAGGACTTAACAATCTTTTATATATTGAGGTACATCCCAAGGAGTTCCAAAATGGTTGATTCATAAAAGTAGCATTGAAATTTCCTAAAGCCTATTGACAGCCTAAGAAGAAGGTTGATTCAAGGATGGTAGCAATATTTTCCTGAAGCCTATTGATAGTATAAGAAGGAGGTTGATTCAAGGATGGTAGCAAATAGATGCCTGATACTAAGTGACAACCTCTATGTATAAAATCCTCCAACAAGGTCACACCTAATAGTGTATTTGTATCTTTTAACAGGGTTGGCTCCTAAGAGGGCTCACTTCAGAAGAGTGAAAATTTGGGGTACCGGTCCCAATGGTTTTTTCCCTTAATAGGGTTTCCACATTAAAATCCATGTGTTATGTGTGTATGGTTATTAATTTATTATTTTACATTTCACATATGCATTTCTGGATTGATTGGTATACTATGCATATTTACTAAGTGTCGGTAAATAGTTTTACTACTTATCAGTAATCAAGGAGAATAAGGACAGACAAGGAAAAATGAAAGACAGTTAAATCATTATTAGTATTTCATGGCATGCATCTTGTAGGGACTTAATAATCAGAGGTTTACTGCTTGGTGGTTAAAGTTTAAAGGATAATTTTTGAAGCCACTAATTCACCCCCCCTCCCCCTCTCAGTTATTACTAAAAATTAGTATTAGAGCTTCTATTCTTAAAAGGAAGGTTTCAAGACCTAAGTAAAGATAACAAGATGAACAGGCGAGATGTGCCCAAGTTGAACAAAGACAACTTTGCTTCATGGAAAATCATGATAAGACTCCATTTATCAGGTATTGGTAATGATGTTACTCAATAATTAGATACTAAATATGTGTTTCCTACAAGAGTATTGATAGTTGATCAATTGAGACAGAAGCATGAGCATAACTGCATTGTTATAGAGCTTTCTTGCTCACTCTCTGATGTTGAATTTGAAGATGTCAAGGACTGCAAAATTGCAAAGTAAATGTGGGACAAACTGAAGCTTGTACATGGAGGTGATACAAATGTTCTGAGAGCCAAGGAGAAAAATCCTTAGAGGAAAGTTTGATGATCTCACAATGAAAGAAGGAGAAAACATCACACAGTACAACAAACAAATAAAAGAATTGGTGAATCCTGTACGAGGTGCTGGAGGCACACTTGAAGAAGAAAAAGTGGTAAGTAAAATCTTAAGAACCTTATTTCCTGTATATGCTATTAGAGTTTCTGCTATTGAAGAAATGAGAGAAGTAGCAAAGAATATAGTTACTCTTGATAGTTTAATTGGTAGACTGATTTCATTTTAAATGAATAACTTTGACAATAGTGTCTTACCATGTTTAAAGTCTGCATTTAAGTCTTCTATAAGAATAAGCAAATCCAGTGAGAGACACACATCTAGAAGAGACAGTGAAAGTGAAAGTGAAGAAGAAGATCTAGATGAAATAGAAACACTCATGGCAAGGAGAATGCAAAGAGGAAAAGGTAAATACAAAGGCAAGTTACCACTTGTATCATTTAATTGTAAAGAGATTGGACACTTTGCTACAAGATGTCCTAACAAAAGAAAAGATGACAGAAGTAATGACAGATCTTTTGAGAAGAAATTTGAAAGGGGTGATAAAAAAGATTACAAAGGTTACTGACAATTAGAAAGAAAGGATACCCAAGACTACAAGGATAAAGGCAAGAAGGCTAGCTACCTAGCTACTTGCAAAGATGTAGATAATGACACTGAACCTTATGATGACATCGAGATGGTATTTGTAGCTGTGAAGGATGATTCATATGCAGATGAAAGGTATGAAGAAACTACACTCATATCTAAGGTTAGTAAGAATGATATCTCGATTATAGATAGTGGTTGCACTCACCATATGACCGATGACAAAGAAAAGTTCAAGAATTTTGAATATTATAATGGTGGTACAGTAAGAATGGGAAATGATACACCTTGTCTAGTTGAAGGTAAAGGAACAATAATGTTGAATAACCTGATTAAATGTGAAAATGCTTATTGGGTAAAAGGATTGAATTATAATATGTTGAGTGTTTCTCAGCTGAATAATTCAATTCACAGAGTATGATTTGAAAAAAAGAAGGCAAAGATCTTCAATGAATCAGGAAAACTAAATTGTACCGGTTAACAGACTAAAGGTAACTTATTCTATCTGAATGATACTAACACCACTTGCTTAATAAATAGAAATGAAGACATATGGTTGTGGAATAAAATATTGTGTCATGTGAATTTTGACAACATGATGAAATTAAGGAGAAGAAGAAGTGCAAGAGGCTTACCGACGATGACAAAGCCAGACAACATCATGTGCAAAAATTATCAAAAGGGTAAAATGACAGTCTAGTTTCAAAAGTAAA
This sequence comes from Thuja plicata, assembly GCA_018584345.1. Lineage (NCBI taxonomy): Eukaryota > Viridiplantae > Streptophyta > Pinopsida > Cupressales > Cupressaceae > Thuja > Thuja plicata. The sequence goes on along the minus strand of MU224049.1, from coordinate 3,305,672 downwards.
ACCCATACATCTGATGATATTCTAGAATTAGTCCATACTAATTTATGTGGACCTGTGAGGACAAAGAGTTATTATGGAGATAAATATTTTATTCTCTTTGTTGATGATTACTCTAGACTGATGATAGTCATGTTTCTAAAAGAAAAATTAGAAGCATTCAAGATGTTTAAATGGTATAAGGCTATGGTAGAAAAAAAAAGTGGTAAGGATCTAAAATGTTTAAAATCAGATAGAGGAGGAGAATTTATATCAGATGAATTCACTAATTTCTGTAATGAGCATGGTATAAAAAGACAGGTTTCTACACTAAGGACACCATAGCAAAATGGGATTTCTGAGAGAAGGAACAAATCAATAGTTGATTGTCCAAGAACACTGATGATAGAAAAGGACATCACCCAAATCTTATGGAGGGAAGTTGTCAGCACTGCTATTTATACACTTAATAGAGTACAATTGAAGGACACAAAGAAGACACCTTATGAGCTATGGTATGGTAAAACACCTAATGCAAGTTACTTCAAGATCTTTGGTAGATCATGTTTTATGTCTTAAAGGATGATAGAAACGGAAATATTGATGCCAAAAGTGATGAAGGTATTTTTCTAGGGTATTATACCAAGAACAAAGCTTTTAAATGTCTAATCAAGGCTTCTAACAAAATAGTTGAAAGTGCAAATGTGAAGATTGATGAATTTGGAGAAAAAAATGAGCTAGAAAGCACAAAATAACCAGAAGACTACAACAAGTTTGTATATTGTGAAGAACCCATAACTCTACCCGAGAAATAGTGCTTAATTCTAGAACAACAGAATGTTGCAACCGACGGTCAAAATGTTGTTACCGACGGTTAGGATAATGATCAAGATAATGTGCAAGGTAATGAAGATCAAGCTAATAAAAAAATAGTTATACCTATACTTGCAAGATATGTAAGAAGGAACCATCCAGAGGACCAAATCATAGTAGATAAGAAAGTTGGTACAAGAACAAGAAGTAAGTCTTTAAAATCAAATTGCTTAATTTGTGAGTTTGAGCCAAAATCTATTAATGTTGCACTAGATAATGAAGAATGGATAAGTTCTATGAATGATGAGATTGAGAAGATTGAGAATAAAAAAACATGGTCACTTGTGCCAAGACTAGATGACAAAAATGTCATCGGTACAAAATGGATATTCAGGAATAAGCTGAATGAGAATGGAGAAGTCACAAGGAACAAAACAAGACTAGTATGCAATGGGTATGCACAAGAAGAAGGTATAGAATATGAAGAAACATTTGCACCCATTGCTAGGGTAGAAGGAGTAAGAATACTACTTGCTTATGTTGCATACAAAGGATTCAAATTATATAAATGGATGTCAAGTCAACATTCCTAAATGGAATACTTGAAGAAGAGGTATACATTGAGCGACCAGAAGGGTTTGTAGATCCAGACAAGAGGGACATGGTATGTAGACTTAAAAAATCCTTGTATGGATTAAAACAAGATCACAGAGCCTGGTATGAATGACTTCATTCCTATCTAATAAGTATTGGATTCATAAGGACTAGTGAAAACAATAATCTTTATTTGAAAAAAGATATTGATGCTAACACTTTGATTGCTGAAATATTTGTT
>MU224049.1:3279157-3303998 GCA_018584345.1 Thuja plicata | reverse complement strand
AAATATTTGTTGATGACATCATATTTGGAGGAAATGATATGCTATGCAAATCATTTGTTGATGAGATGAGAAAAGAGTTTGAGATGTCTATGTTTGGAGAGATCAAGTTCTTTCTTGGTCTACAGATCATTCAACAAAGTGAGGGTATTTTCATTACACAGTCAAAATACATCAAAGAGGTCCTGAAAATATTCAAGATGGAAGATTCCAAACCTGTTGGAACACCAATGGATACTGGATGCAAATTAACAAAGGAAGATAAGACAACAGAGGTAAATCAAACTTTTTATAGATCAATGATAGGAAAACTCATGTATGTTGTACACCCTAGACCAAATATTGCACATGCAGTAGGAATTGTTGCTAGATTTTTTGCTAACCCCAGGGAATCACATATGAATGCTGTGAAAAGAATTCTAAGATATCTAAAAAATACTGAGGAATTTGTCTTATGGTATAGAAGAGAAGGAAAATTTGAACTTAAGGTTTTTACCGACACTGATTGGGTTGGAAATCTTGATGACCAAAAGAGCACAACTAGAGGAGCATTCTTTATGGGTGACACACTTGTCACATGGATTAACAAGAAGTAAGGAGGAATCTCAGAGTCTACTGTAGAAGAAAAATATGTTGTTGTTGCTGCAAACTGCTCAAATATTGCATGGATCAAATAGTTGCTGGAAGGTATGCATATGAAGATCTCAGAACCAGTGATTATCTATTGTGATAACACCAGTGCAATAAACATTTCTAAGATTCCAGTCATGCATTCCAAGACAAAACACATTGCAATAAAGTATCATTAATTAAGAGAACAAGTTTAAGAAAAAGAGGTGATACTTGAGTATGTGCAATCTAAAGAACAATTAGCCGATATCTTCACCAAGCCACTGCCCAAGGATATATTTGAGTACCTGAGAAAGAGACTATGGATCAAACCCTTGTCTACCAGTCAGTAAAGGACTAAAGGCTACATCAGCCTATATGTTAGTAGAATATCATTCATTTTGATGTAAGAAACAAGTTGAACTTCAAAGCTACATCTATATACAAAAAGGTATATATCAGAACCAAGCACCAAATCATATTGGTGTATTGCTAATGGATAAGGTAAATTCAAGAAATATATTATGGATCATGAGAAAATATCACTTGACATTAATGTTAGATATCTATGAGATATTTGTTTGGCATTTTTGTCAAAGGGAGAGAATGTATCCATCTTATCACAAGAAATTATTCATTATTAGATTACTCCGACAGGGAGAGATCATATCCATAGGGAGAGTTGCTGACAAAAGATAGAGATATAAAAGAACAAGAATAGTCAAAAGAGAGATATTAACACAAGGGAAGGATGCAACATATTAGAACAAGAAACACAGAAATCTGTAAGAATCAAATCTAAGCTAACACAGAGCTTACCGACCGTCAGACATTTTTATTGATTATCAAAACAAACTGTTTGGTAGTTTGATGAATCTCAACAATTGTATTTCATTTTGTATTAAAAATAGTATAGTGTGATAATATAGTATGTTTCCATCAATACCAAAGGGAGAGATTGATGACATGTAATTGATTGAATGTTTGATAATGTTAAGTTGAAGATAATGCAAGACATTAAATCAGTTAATGGTTTGTATAGTCATTGATGTCAACTTGATATCATCTGTACAGTCATGTACATAATGCCAAAGACTTTAGAGAATCAATGGAACAGAGAGTATTCTTTCAGTAATGCATAAAATTCAAGTATTCACTAAGTGATAGATAACACCGACGGAGTGCACACCATCGGTAAAGTCAAAGAACAAGATTCATAGTGACACCTGATGAGCAGAAGATAATACTACCCGACGAAGAAAAATCATAGTGATACCAAATGAGCTAAAAATAGAGCTACTCAATGAGCAAAATCCATTGATACCCGATGGACAGAGGTCCCAAAGTTGACTAGAGTCACACTGATGGAACTGGAAGTAATCACCGATGACTAATTGTAGAGTTGACCAACAAACAGAGAGTTCAGAAAATGACAAAATATCTAGCTGGCAGAGCTTAAGGATAGACTTAACTAGTTTTTTATTTATTTTATTTGACCAGAGTTAAGTAATTGATTTAAAGAAGATTTGTACAGTTGGCAAGAAGATAACTATGAGATAAATCAGGAGTTAAAGCTTTAAATCAAATTGGCTAGATTGTTTTTCACGCCAAGAATCAAGAATCAAGAGTCAAGAAATAGTGAATATCATGTCTATATAAGAGAAAAGCATAATTCATTTCTGCAATCACATACACGGGAAGGGGAGTGAATAAAAAGAGGATGCTGAAGAGAAAATGATGAAGGATAACTTCATATAGTCTTGATCAATCAAGCTGAAGGAGAGCTAAAGAATTCTATAGACATTGACAAACAGTGAAGTACAACATCATAGAGTAGAAAGTGTGGAGCACAAAGAATTGAATTGATACATTAATCAAAGAGGTAATGTACTTAAATAGATCCGAAAATCTATAATTCAAGTTGCATTAGAAACAGGTCATAGTGTTTCAGTTTAACCATTGAAGCATCAAGTCTCTTAATAGAGAAGGACTTGACAGTCTTCCATATATTGAGGTACATCCCAAGGGGTGCCAAAAAGGTTGATTCATGAAAGTAGCTTTAAAATTTCCTAAAGCCTATTGACAGTCTAAGAATAATGTTGATTCAATGATGGTAGCAAGATTTGTCTAAAGCCTATTGATAGTCTAAGAAGGAGGCTGATTCAAGGATGGTAGAAAATAGATGCCCGATACTAAGTGACAACCTCTATGTATAAAATCCTCTTACAAGGTCACACCTAACAGTGTGTTTGCAACCTTTAATAGGGTTGGCTCCTAACAAGGCTCACTTCAGAAGAGTAAAAATTTGGGGTACCGGTCCCAGTGGTTTTTCCCTTAATAGGGTTTCCAGGTTAAAATCCATGTGTTATGTGTGTATGGTTATTACTTTATTATTTTACATTTCACATATGCATTTCTAGATTAATTGGTATACTCTGCATATTTACTAAGTGTCTGTAAATAGTTTTACTGCTTATCGATAATCAAGGAGAATAAGGACAAACAAGGAAAACCGAAAAATAGTTAAATCATTATTAGTATTTCACGGCATGCATCTTGTATGGACTTAATAATTTGAGGTTTATTGATTGGTGGTTAAAGTTTAAAGGATAAATTTTGAAGCCACTGATTCACCCCCCCCCCCTCTCAATTATTACTAACACAAAAGATTGAAATTTAGCTAGCATTACATCAACTTGAGACAGCTAGACATGAATTGAGGAAGTCATTAACATCTAGGAAAGATTTGGCCAAAAAAATGAATGATACTCATTATGAGGAAGAAGAGACTACAAATCTATTTCAGGATGGAGTTTCTACTAAGAGAAATGCATCAATTATAGATCTACTAGAAAAGAACAATGTACTATGTGAAGAAGCTGGGAACCTAAAAAGAGAACAAGAAATGCAAACAGTAAGAATATGTGAAGTAGTGGAACAAAAGAAGAAAGCTGAAGATGAGAAAGCTATGGAAGAAGAAGATAAAAGAATGATGACTGTCAAACTTGATGATAGGACACATGATGTACAAATAATGACAAAAAATCATGTTGACATGGAAAATCAACTGCTACTTACAAATTAGGAGATCAGTACGAAAGACATGGAAATTGTGAATCTGAGATCTGAGAATAGTCAATTGAAAGATGATTTGAGATCTAAGAAAGAATTGAATGAAAGGTTGAATAAACCTAATGAAGCTTTGACTCATTTTGAGAATCTGATGGAAGGATCAAGGAGACCAAAAAATTCTTCTGGATTAGGTCACACTGAACAAAAAACATCTGCTGAGAAAGGAGAATCATCAAAGACTGGTGAAAAGAGGAATGCAAAGACAAAGAGCAACAAACCTATATGCCACCACTATGGAAAACTAGGACACACTACAAACATTTGTCAAAGTAAGAATGGTAAGTCTGATCCCAAACCTAAGTTCAATGGTTATTGCTTTAACTATAAGAAATTTGGACATAAAGCACATGAATGTTGGGATAAGGAAAATGATGCACCTCCCACACCAAGAATCAATGGATATTGTTAAAATTGTCAAAAATTTGGACATAAGCCACAAGATTGCAGATCTAATTCTAAACAACAATGGACATCAAAGGCACAAGAAAAAGCACCAAGAAAAGGCAACACTTACCATTGGGATTATAATACAAGGAAAATTTGTCATTACTTTGAAGAGTATGGACATGCACCTGAAGACTACATAAAGACACATTTTAGAGGAAGATATAAGATTTGGCTGAATGGAAGCCTAGTTTGTTTTAGTTGTTTGAAAATTGGTCATACAAAGAGAGAGTGCAAGGCAAGAGTTCTTGCTCCTATTATTGAGTAAATTAGAGTACAAATGAACTAGATATGTGTAAGGAAAATAGAAACAAGTAGTAGTGAAACTACTGAAGCTAAGGTCACCCAATCCAATGGATCAGGTGATCACACAATCTCAAACTAAGCATAAGAGGTATGTAAGGAACTATATTTAAATTTCATATCTTACATCAATTCCTAACATATAATGTGCCAAAGTCCATATCTGCTTATGAAAAGATGCACCAAGACATATTTTAAAGTTAAAGTACCGAGCAAAGTCATCTAAGCACTAAAGGTGTCGAGCATTAGTATTACACTAAGATCAGGCTCGTTGGCATATGTGTCGAGCTAGTTTGGGTTGTGACCGAGAGATTTTTGAAGTCGGCCAAGGACAACTATTTTGCACTAACTCCAATGGACAAAATATTTATTGGAAACCTATCTTGAAGCCTATAAAGGAATGAACCATTCACGATTCATTTCACCTTGTAATTTGAGATTTATTGAAGTGTTGAAGCATTGGAAAACTTGATTTTAGTAGAGGTTTTCAAAAAATTCTATAGCGTGACGTCGGCCATTCAACAAAAGTGTGAACTTTGATAGTTGTTGAGGTACTCTGTTTTCATCTTTGAAACTATTTTTTCTTGAATTTCATGGCCGCTAGTTCATCTTCACCAATTAAGGAAATAGAGAAGGAATCAAAAGAAGTTCAATTGGTGAGGAGCGACACTTGTGTACCTCCAAAATTTTGATCCATTCCTGAGAGTGCTATGAAAGGTGATCTAAATGGAGCCCTATCTTTTATCCCTCTGAAGGTAATTATGATTCATGACATTAGGACATGTTACATGTGTAAAATTAGTGAATTTGGAGACCATGAGCTAAGGGAATCCTACGGGAAACTATGTACAAATGGAGTCCTAAAACCTGAACACAATCATCTAGCCAAGCAAGGGTTAACTCGAGCCCTAGAGTTTTCAAGGAATTTAAGGGAAGAATGGATCAAAATTGTTCTTCATAGGGTACATGATATGATCATTTTGTTAGCGAATGGACCAGTAAATATTACCAAGGATATCATACGTCATGTATCTGGTTACCCTACTATCAACAGGAAAAGGACCATGAAATGCTAGTGTAAAGAAGACATAGAGAAGGTCACTAAAGTTGTATGGAACAAAAGGGGAATGAATATTTGCACCATCGAAGACCTAGAAATTTATTTTATAGTAAGGGTTATAGTTCACAAGTTCTATTAGTCAAGCCGACTAGATAGTGTTCCTTGCATTGCAGTAGACCAAGCATGGAAAATCATCAAAAAGGATCACACATATAACCTGGCTGAGCTACAACTAAGACAGCTTATCGAGAACCTTACATCAATCATGAAAGCAAAGAATTCTGTGTGTAAGTTTGGATCCTTGCTTGTATGCATATTTTTCTATGTTCAAAAGACTTTTCCTACCTATGGAGACATAGTATGGAAAATAGATAGACCTATCACCCAATAGATAAATGTACCGATTCAACAGTTAGGTGATAATTTTGGTAATGTGATGGGAACATACTTTGTGGAGTTCAAGAAAAGTATGAGACTAAGAAGAAGAATTCCTAGTTCATTAGTGGAACAAGATTATGAGGATGTGTGTTTTCTAGTTGACATAGAATACACTTATGTTTAGGTAGGAGTACCTAGGGTATCATGGTTAAGGCCATTACCTTATGAAGTAAACATAGATGAACACCTACAGCCATAACAACCTTACTAGAAGAGGAAATTGATAGTACTGGAAAACATTTTGGCAATTATGAAGTAGCCAAGGCAAAAAAATTTATGAAGCTGAAGGCTGGCACCATGGAAAGGAAGAAGAAAAAGATTGACAATAATCTGAAAAAGATGGTTGCAATTGCAAGTGATGAGGAAGAAAAGGATGCTTCTCTAGGCTTAACTACTAGACAAGGAGAAGACATACCTAGTGAAGAAGAAGAACAAGTTGAGTCTGAAGAGGATGTAGTTGTTAAGGGGAAAGGGAAACAGTCGACAGTTGCTAAGGAAACCAAAGTAAGCAAAGTTAAACCTCAGGCTACCCTTACTTCTGTAAATAGACCAAGGACTAGGGTATTAGCTATTTCACCTCCTGTGGTGAGAACATCAGTATACACAAGGCATAATGTTGTCGAAAGCAGCTGAGGGAAGAAGAAACAAGTCAAGACCAAGGTAAACCTGAGCAATCCTACCAAAAGAATAGGGAAAAGGAGACTAATATTGAGTGATGAAGAATATGAGGAAACTAACACTGATGTGCTAAGAAACATACCTACAGCATCATTCAAACATCCTATAGACATTGATGAGGTATGCAAGGACATTAGAAGTTCAACTAGGTTATTTGGATTTAAATTTATCAAATATGAAAAGAAAGGCATAGAAAATAAGGTCAAGTTACAAGAAGCTCTATTAGACATGATGAGTACATTTAAATATACACCTATAGAGATAGGGAATAATGTCCCTATAAAACTTTATGATTTTGTATCTAGTAAATGGGAATTTGCATTGATGATTGAAAGGAAAATTAGGGAAGAAAGTTTGGATAGAGTCATACCACAATTGACAAAGAAATAGAAAGAAAAATTTGTTGACCAATATAAGAAAATTTTTGTACCCAAATATAGAGCTTATGCTATTTTGAAGAATGATATTGAAGGAGTAGTACAACAAAGTACCCAGATTTGGAAAGAAAGTTTTGGGTTATCGGTTCCAAAAGAGAAGAGAATAGATGAAGGAACCTCTAAGGAAATCACCACTAATAAAACTGAAACAATAAAGGAAATAAGTGATGAGAAAGTCACAGACTTGACAATGGATAGTCCCATTAACACCACACTAGTTGATAATAGCAATGTGGATGCCGAGGATCAGGATGATTTGGCAGACACAACTATTGAATTGCCTATCAAGGATACTGAGGTATATGGAGAGAAAAATGAAGAAGAAGGAGCCGAGAAAGAGAAACTAGAAGATCAAGAGGTAAATAATGAAAATCCACCTATTCTAGAGGTTGCTCAGACATTGTTAAACAATGGAGATAAAATGGAAGTAACTGGAGACAAGCCTAAAGAATAAGAGGCTATACAAGTGTTGGTAAATCTACCACACTCTGCTTCATCTACCCCCACTAGACCCAAGATGGGGAATGTACCTGACCAGTAGGAAATCTTGATTAAGATGAAGTCAAAAACTGAATTACTTACTGACAAAGGAAAGGAAATCATTTAAACTAAGTCGGTTGACAGCTCACCTAAGCCCAAAAGGAGGAAGCTAAATAAGAAGAAGTCACCAGGACTAAATGTCACATTAGATGAAGTAATTGTGATTCCTAAATGGGATCCTAAGAATTTTTCATACGATAAGATTCAGACCCTTTATGAACTTTTGAAGAGGAAGAAGAGACGGGAAGAAATGAAGAGAGAACAAAAGTAGAAGCAAGTTCTGCATGACATCAAAGATATTTTTGTAAATGCTTTTGATACGGATGATGTAAAAGACCAAGCACCTATACTAGAACATCTAGTTCACATTGTACAAAAGGTGACTGATGATAATATTGTGGCTAATGAAAAACTATTGCAATGGCCTGAGAGAAAGTTTGAGAGCAAAGTACTAGAAAATATATCTGAAAATATAGCTACACAACAGGTTGAACTTTCTTCTCTCATTGAAATTATAGAAAAAGTTGCAAACAATGTATTTTATTTGTACAAAAGACTATGTGATGAATATTTCTTTACCAAAGAAAATTAGCAGTTAATTGAGAAATTGCAACTAGATATGAAGTCAACTGGAAGTTCACTGAGCATGGATGCTAGCTCTAGCTCCATTCATTTCAATAATTTAACTCATACATAGAGGAGGTTAGCTGAGCTTATGGTTGAAGATGGCCAAATCAGGTCCAAATTGATTACAATTTAGGATCATCTGATACCTCATCTTGAGGTTATTCAGAAAGAACTCACAACTGAAAAAGAACTAATAAGGAGAGACTCTCATCTCTCTACTACAGAAAGTTTGGTAAGTCTAGCAGCTGAGGTAGAAGTTAGGCTGGGAATTATGAAGTTTGTTAAAGATAGTTGGGACACTTCATTTTCATTAATTCTTCAACTTCATAAATAGTTCTTAGATAAGTACAACTTAACCCCTCCAGCTATTAGTGACAAAAATAGGGGGGAATCAGGAAAGGAAGGTGAACAGATGAACTGAAGGTATAATATGTATGTTTTGAAGGCATGTATACTATGTAGATAATATATTAAGTATGAAGTATAATCAAAGGGGGAGTACTATATGTACTTAGGTAGTTTTGTGGATGTAAACAAAATGATAAGTGTTTTTTCCACTAAATATCAAAGGGGGAGATTGTTAATCTCTAAGTTTTTGTTGATGATTTAGTGTCCACACTTAGTCACTTATTCAGGAAGTTTTGGTCAGCTACCAATGCAGCCAAGCTAAATTAGTATAGGCCAAGCTAATTAGAAACTCATTGCTGAGCAGAACAGATCATAGATGCCGAGCTATCTGGCCATTCTGTGTCAAGCACCAAAAACTTCATTTCTGAGCAAGACAGTTTTGACATACTTGTCAAATATGACACAAACTTTAAGGTAATATATTTGAGCCAAATTATGGGTGTATTGGGCCGACATATGTGAAGAATTTAATATTCTCTATGGATTTAATTATGTATTTAATTGTTTTATCCTATGCATGTCATGTAACCAATCTGAAAATTGGAATGCCTAGTAGGCATAAGTTTTATTTTTGATCATTGATCTAGATCTATTCGCCAGATTCAAAGAGTATAATAAGATTTCTTCTTACCCTAATTATATGAGCAATTGGAGAGCATAGAGAGAAGGTGCATATATACATGAGAGATGTGTGAAGGGTTATTCTGATAAGAAGCATAGATCTAACATAATAGAAGAGTAGTGAGAAACAAAGTAAGGACATATCAGATTATAAGATCAGAGAAGGCATTATAAAGAGGAGATCCATTATAAACATCAGAGTGCATATCAAAGGATCATAGCTTGAGACATTCTAACAAGTGTATTAGGTAAAATCTCTTAATAGAGTGGTTCTAGCAGACCTTTCTAAATCTCTTAGCAGAGTGCTTACTTTATTATAAGTTGAAATACTTTCACAAGGTAGATTGTAATGATGTAAAGCTCTTAACTAGGCAGACATTTAACTAGGTAGATTGCATATTGTGATCAAACTTTTGTATCCCTAATATGCATACTTTATTGCTATAGTAGTGAAGAATTTGTGGGTGTCATCCCCACCCCAGTTTTACCTATTTAGGTTTCTAGGTTACCAAATTTTGTGTATTGTGTTATTCATTTACTATCATGTATGCTACTAGATGTTAGATTGATTACATATTTATATGTTTGTGGATCAGTTTGTTTTAAAGTGATTAAAGTTCAAGATCTGATTCACCCCCCCTCTCTCAGTATCTTGCTTTCCCAATATTGTATTTCCATCAGAATTCTCAAACCGAAGTCAACATCAAACATTCTTTGAATCAATGCATTGTTCACACATAAATTCAAAGAGGGGAAAATGTAATCACCCTAATTTGGTATTCTGTAACAAGAGATCCTATTTTCCCTAAGTGTTATAATAGCCCTAATTATGTCAAATAATTACTCTATTAATTGACATAATTCATTTAAATCAATTTACTTTCCTAAAAGTCAAAGTGATCTCATCACTAACTCACATTAATTGCATTGGCCTATTTAAGTCAAATAAAAATAATAAAATACATGGCTAAAGTAATTAATTAAAAGGAATTAAATAAATCTCCTAATTACAACTCCTCACTTGAACAAATGAAAGTCAATCCATTAGCCAATGAGAGTTAAATAATTTGGATCACCTCACATGGATCACCAAGGATTCAATCTCCACCTCTCTTCACAAATCAATCTTAACCTCTCATTCCTCAAATTATTCTATAAAAGGAATGAATTTTGAGCTCAATGGGCCCCTAATTTTAGAATTTCATTTGCAAACTTATGTTGTCCTAATTTCTTAATGCATTTTAGCTCAACATTCTTAATTGCATAATCTTTCATTTGGGATCACTAAATTGAACTCTACTTTAGCATTTAGCTTGAATTTTACTTAAATCTTCCATTCTAAGCATGAGTGTGTCATTGATTTATGCATAATTTGAGGAGAAATTATAGCATTTATCAAAATATTCTTAGATAGGAAGCAATATGTCAATTTTAGTGATTTCTATATGATTTTTCTCTCATATTTCATGTTTTTATCACTAATATAATTACATATTGAAGTGTCGTGTTGCAGCTTGTAGGTCCACAAATTACATACACATAAGGAGTCTTAGATTAGTTTTCCTATTGACTTGGGTTCATTTTGTCTTGACTAGAAATTGTCCATAAGTTTCCAATACAAAGAGAAGCCCAGATGAAAACTCCAAGGAATAACTCAAAGATTCAAGTGAAGAATCTAGTTAGAAATGGTGGAGCTCCTGTTCAATTCTCTCTTCTTTTGAGTGGGGTATACCCTAATTTTTGGGGAAAATTGAATGTAAATGGATAAAGGATCCATTCCAACTTGTTACTAGTTATTGTAACAATAGTTTAGCTTCAATAAGCTTTAGTTTTAGATTTATTTTGTTGTTTTAGAGTATTTGAAACCCTAGTTTTGGGTTCATGGTTTTTTAAATCTGAGCACTATAAATTTCATTATAAAATGTAATTAAGGTGATATCTTTTATCTTATAAATATATAAAATTGGTGCTTCATTCAAAGTGTGATATTGTCTGAGCTGTCTATGGTAAATTATTGAATTTGTGTTCACTTGTTCATTTCTTTCAAAGAGATTTTTGCATTTATTGATTTTGGATCTACAATTGATTAGATTAGATTTTTTTTTTGTTCATCGATCTTGCTGTGACCAATTATTGGGAACGCTAATTCTACTACCTCAAAAATAAATTTGTCTTATGTGTGTGCACATACTGGTGGCTTCACGATTTGAAAGATTTTTAAAATCTTGCATCTTGATAAAATTTTCTCCAAATGATTGCATTTATTGGGTAAATATTCATGACATGGTCTGATTCATATTCTATGGCTTTCCATCTTTCTACCATTGAATTCACAAGTAAGGTTCAGCAATGGTTTATGTCTGTTAGGATCTCATTTTAGTTAATTTTTTTAAATTCTTGTTATGCCAATCTTTGATCTTTTGAAAATTTAGATAGAGTAGATAATAATTGTAGGGATTATCATATATTTTTCATCATTAGTGAACTACATGCATTGATAAATCAAGAAAATACAAAAAAAATTACTAAAGTTTGTTTTGCAGCTTGAAGTTTTGAAAGTACCAGCAAGGGCCTCCTTGTGAACATTCACATTTATCTTCAACTAAGTTTACCAAGCGGTTGTACCATGACCATGGAAAACCTTGGGAATAACTTCGTTATTCTTTCAAGAGAGGAAATTGGATCTCAAATTTCTAGCAATTGACTTGTGTAAAAACAATGCTCAACAGAAGTGGAGATAGAAGGAGGGCCAAATCAAAAGATTTCATGGTTACATGCACACGTGAATGGGTTGGATCTTGAGGAGATCTAGCTTCAATGGGTAGTCCTTTATGTATAAAAATAGGTTTCCATGAGATTCCTTTACATGCACACAATAGGCTTCACTTGGTCTTCCCTAATAATGGACAAAATGCTACAAACCATGTGAGGATTTGTAAGGGTCTAATGCTTTTTCTTAAAATTGAACATGAATATATTGATTGTATTTTCTCATCAATTAAATTCAAGTATTTATTCTTAATTCAATTTTATGTCAATGGGAGTGTGCATTGTTATTTATTCTATTTTTCTTTTGTGAGAAGGACAGCTCAAGAATCTATTGCCCAATTTAATCATTGATTCCTTCTCATGTATCAAAGGGTTCAATATTCAAAAAGGATGGTGCATGATTTTATGTTAAAAGAACATTATTTATGGTGTTTGGATGTCTCATTTGAAATAACAATTAGATCTTTTGGTGAGATTGCTACCTTTCATGATTCATTCAACAAGGATCTACCCATAGCATATGAATCAAACCATGTCACGAATCTATACCCAATAGATGCAATCATTTGGAGAAAAGTTTATCAAGATTCAAAAAGGATGGTGCATGATTTGATGTTAAAATAAAATTATGTATGGTGTCAATAATTAGATCTTTTGGTGAGATAGCTACTTTTCATGACAGATTCAACAAGGCTCTATTTATGGCACAATATGGATGTGATGTTACAAATGGTATGAATGGTCTAGATGGAAGTTTCAATATGAAATTTATTGACTAGTTTCAATCATTGAAGCCCTATGAAAATCTAGTCAACACATCAAAATGGTTGTTGTCATCTTATTCGACAAATTACAACTTGCCTGATATCCAAATAAAACAATCAACCAATAGCAATATGCAGATCAATCATTATCAAGATCAAAGTTGGATTCAAAATGCCCTTGCTAAAACTTTGGATGTAAGTATTTTATCTCTTAATGATGCTCCTTTGACTATGTTGTCATATTATTTTCATACTCCAAGACTTAATGCATCAAGTTATGATGATTGTTTAGACAGAGAGCTTGTTGGCCTATCATATGAGCATGATAAGTGGTGGAAAAATGAAGAGGAAATGGGTCTAAAAGTTTATATAAATCAAGTACTCAAGTTACCCAATGACTTTTCTACAAAAATCAATCATAAATTATCAAGAAATGATGGAAAAATCCAAGAAGATGAGACTAATTCAATGTTCCCATAGAAATATTTCCAAAAAGGATCAACAAGCACAAAATATTTTTCATATTTACAAGGTAATTTTGATGACTCTATTGAGATTGATCAAGGTTCACATAATGAATATGGGGATACTCATAATATATGTTGGGAGAATATTCCACTTGAACAAATTAGACTAAATGAGAGGTGGAAAGAATTGGGTATTCCTATGTCATTATCAAATTTTTCATGGATGGAGTGATGTAGGATATACCTCAAAAACCAACATTATGAGGTGGATTGCCTTATTTTCCTTGAAAACATGGACTTCTATTTGAAAGGAAAGAGGACTATTGAAGAGGTATTGATTCCTATAGTGGATCATTTAGATAATAAATCAAGGAAGAAGATGAGTGTGATCAAACCCATGAGACTCTAGAAGATATTTGCTTGCTTGATGTGGAATTTAAATTGGTCATCATACAAAAGAATGATGGTGAGATAATTCACAATGATGTAGAGAATAAAATTATAGACACATTCATAGAAATTTTCATGGTAAGTGAAAAAGAAGAAGTATATTCTCCTGAAATCGTTAGTGGTGATGCCCTTTATTGTTTGAGTTCTAATCATGATGAAAATCAAATGGGGGAGGTACAAGAGGTTCAAAAGGATGATAATAGGATTTTCCTAGGGTTTGAAACACTCATACATGGCCAATAATATGGAACAAGGGGGTCTTTAATAACTCTATTGTTACTGATCTAATTCATTTGGTTGATGATGATTTACAAGAATGTGATAGAGATAAAAAAAATCATGTCATGGGGTAGATGATTCTCAAGACTTACCAATCGACAAAAAAGATGACTCTATGTCTCTATCATCAGATGAGGTAGATAAAGTGCTTGATCTTGTATCATTTTTGAGAAAATAAATTTCCATTTATGGGTATTTCATGCATATATCAGACCTTGTAGTAGCCAATTCATGTAGAGATCATCCATTTTATCTAAATCCAGAAGTAAGTTTTCCTAACATCATACTATCTTGTGAGATTTCTTTAGAAGGTAAGGGCAATTTTGATCATGTTTCTTTAAGTCTTGAGGGATAAAATTATTCGATTGATGATACTAATAATTCTTATAGTTCAAAGGACATGTGTATGATTTAAATTTTTAGTCCTAATGAGGTCAAATGTGATCATTTATTATTTTTGACTAATGATGATTATAGAAAGAATCATAGTATTGATGCTTTGCCTTTTAAACTTTGCTTTAATGACAACTATCATACATCACCAATGCCTATGTTTTCTTATTGTGTGCATGTTCTTAATGAGGATAGAGTGGTGTACCATGAGTTAAGACCTCTTGAATAAGAAATCATGATGTGTGAGCTTACTCCCATAGTTGGGAACTCACTAAATCAAGTGGTATATTTCCATTATCACTTACAATTTGATATTTTCCAATTTAAATATGATGTTAAGGGTGAAAATAATTGTTTGCAGATGAACCATGATCATGGAGAGTTGCCAAAACTTATGATTTTGTATAATTTGTACCCATAATTTTAATAAAACTTGTCTAAATTTCATTTTTTTGAGTACAAAGATGATTTTTCATTCCTTAGAACTATACAAGGTGCATTATTACTACTACATGGAGAGGAAAACCAATTCACCAGTAACTCATATTATTTTTTTTCTAAGTCTTTTTTATATAGTTTATCTTTATTTTTGAATAGGTTGGTGTTAGTTTTTTCTTTGTGTTTTAGTAGTTAGTTTTGTTTCTTGTTTATTTTTTGTCAGTGTGTCCTTCTTTGTTCCTTTTTTCTTGGTTGTTTTTCTTCCTTTTGTTTTTTAGTCTTAGGGTAATTGTTTTTTGTCAAGGATGTTCTCAAAAAGTGGTCCATCCCAACTTGTCATTGATGAGAGGCAGAGGTATTTCTTAGTCAAAATTTCCAAAGAAATGTATCTTGCAAGAAGCTGTACATGTGGATAATAAATGGTGATACCTTTTTATGGAAACCAAGGTGATGTTGAATGTTCATAATCCTAAATCACAAGACATATTAAAATATCACATTGGCAACCTTGGTTTCTTGGGTGGCTATTAGTTAGAGCTAGCACTAGCATGTTGATGCAGGTATCCACCAGTTCCACAACCCTTCTCCATTTTCATCCTAACTAAAAATAAGAAAAGGAGTAAGGAAAGAGAGGATAAAAAAGAGAAGAATGTGAAATAAAATTGAATCATTCAAACAAATTGTCTCTACGATGATTAGAATATTATACCAAGGTAGCACAACCTAAGTGTTGCCTAGGTTTATCAAAAGCAATAAAATAAAGGCATTCAAGATGTAGCATACTCATAGCATAATTGGCCCGAACCGGTCACCAATCAAGAAAGAAAAAATAATTCCAAAGAGAGAATCCTCCAAATACCTCTGCTTCAAATATCGTCAGAAGACAGAGAAGGATGAATCTAGAAATCTCTATCGGGGCTATTAGCACCTCACTAGTAGTAGAGAATGGTTAGATTGGGAATTGGGGAAACTTTGTCAGGGATATGGATGTCTGACTAGTAGAAGATCTCTTCCTGGGAAGCCCTTTTCAACATTGAGAAGGGTGGTTTTGGGGTATATTTGTCTAAGTTATCTTTGTCAAAAGGTCAAAGGAATGAACACAGAAGTACACACACTGGAAGAAACAAAAAGAGACTTAAATTTTGAGATTTAGTGAAAGAATATTTCTAGTGATGGTTCTTATGTTCCATTTATTATAAGAAAGGTTTCCAAAAGTTGTTTGTTGATAAAGAAATGTCTCAGTCATTTCTCCTTTTGTAAGGGATATTTGTTGTGGTTCCACAACACACGCCCCATTTTGGCTACTTGGCCTAATAGAGACCCCTTTTTTGCGTCTTTCATCCTTTTGGTCAATTTGATTAGGAATATATTGCATAATATTATGGGTCCATGTGCTCCTAATAATTGGATGTTGGTTATGTCAATATTTGGTGTTTTTTCCTCTCCTTTTTCCTCTTTTTTGGTTTCTTTTCTGTTTGTGTATTTTTTAGAGTTAGTTTTAATTTCCTTTCATATAGACTTAGTTGTTCTTTTCTAATTTATTATTTTTAATTAAGTTTATTTATGAGCTATCCTTTTTTATTGCAGAACTGAGAATCTCAATGTGTCATGTTATGAACCGATGAGTTAGAGAAATTCTTCGATGGGATTGAATTGTACCTATATGAAGATGAGAACAAAGGGAATTTATATTATACCAAGAACAATGTTCAACAATTCATGGGAATTGTGACCATGGTGAACACAAAGGATGATCTGCAATATGTTTCAGTTCAAGGAAAATATGAACAAAATCATAGATGGCATTGAAGAAGTTCAAAATTTTGAAGGATACCTTTCCAGGTTTAGGGAGAGGCAACAAGGGAAGCTGAATTTGTAGAGTTACTCAATTTTAATGAAGTCCAAGAAGTTTCAAAGAGATTCTAAAAAGCTCACCCTAGGGTCCTGCTAGTGGACTTACCTATTTTTTAGTCATGAGATTTTAGAGCTTCAGATTTCATAGATGTCTGAAACCCCGAAACCTTGAAAACCTGAAAATGCTATATCAAGTCATTTTGGACTTAGCCTTTTTCAGTCATGATATTTTTAGTGTTTTGGATTTTGAATTAGTCCCCAAACTCAAAACCCTGAAACCCTGAAATATCAAAACCCCAAAAATCCTAAATCAAGTCATGTTGGACTTATCCATGTTTTAGTAGTGAGATTTTCAGAGTTTCGGATCTCAAAGATGTCCAAAACCCTGAAACTCTAAAAAAGTACATTTTTGGACTTAGTCAAATTTTGCAAAAGGGATATTTTCTTTTGACATAGCCATTTTTTGAAGGGGTCATTTTTTATACTTAGCCATTTTTTTCAATTTTAGTTTTTCAGCCTTTTGGACTCAAAAATTCTGAAACTTCAGAAGTGGACTAAATGTCCACACTTATTCAATTTTCAGATCTCCATTTTTCAGAGCAAAGGTCAGGGGCTAAATTTTTGGGCCATTCCAGCATGAAGAAGGAGTCCTAGACTAGTTTTCCTATGGACTTGGGTTCATTTTGACTTGACTAGAATTTTTCCATCAGTTGCCCATGCAAAGAGAATCCTAGATGAAAAATCCAATGAAGAACTCATAGATTAAAGTGAAGAATCCAGTTAGAAATGGAGGATCTCTAGTTTAATTCTCTCTTGTTCTAAGCAAGTTTTACCCTAATTTTTAGAGCAAATTGAATGTAAATGGATCAAGGATCCATTCAAACTTGTTAGTAGTTAGTTTAGGAGTAGTTTAGCTTCAACAAGCTTTAGTTTTAGATTTATTTTGTTGTTTTAGACTATTTGAAATCCTAGTTTTAGGGTTTGTGGTTTTGTAAATCAGAGCACTATAAGTTTTATTACAATAATGTAAATAAGGGGAGATATTTTAAGAAATAAATATATACAATTGGTGCTTCATTTGCAGTGTAATATTATCTGTTGTCTATGGGAAATAAGTTAATTTTTTTTTTCTTGTTCATCTCTTTCAAAGAGCTTATTATGTTTATTGTGTTTGGATATGCAATTGACTAGATTGGTTTTTTTGTTGCTCATTGATGTTTCTCTAATTAATGATTAGAAAATATAATTCTACTACTGCAACAATAAATTTGTCCTGTGTGTGTGCGCATACTTGTGGCTTCACGATTTGATATATTTTGAAAATCTTTCATCTTAATAAAATTTTCTCCAAATGATTGTATCTATTGGGTATAGATTCATGACATGCTCTCATTCATATTTTGTGGGTTTCCATCTTTCTATAATTTAATTTTAAAGGAAGGTTAAACAATGGTTTATGTACATTAGGATCTCATTTGAGTAAATTTTCTTAAATTATTGTTACCCAAATCTTTGATCTTTTAACAATTTGGATAGAGTAGATAATGATTGTAGGGATTATTATATATTTTTCATCATTAGTGAAATACATGCATTGATAAATCGTGAAAATAAAAAAAAAAGTACTAAACTTTGTTTTGCAGCTTCAAGTTTTGAAAGTACCAGCAAAGGACTCCTTGTGAACATTCAAATTTGTCTTCAAATAAGTTTACCAAGCGGTTGTACCATGACCATGGAGAACCTTGGGAATAACTTCTTTATTCTTTCAAGAGTGGAAATTGGATCTCAAATTCACAGCAATTGACTTGTGTAAAAACAATGGTCAAGGGTAGGTTTCCATCCTTTCCAAGCTTCAAATGGAGTTATATCCTTCAAGTCTTTATGAGGAAATATATTTTAATATCATGTGCACAATTAATTGCTTCATCCGAATATGATAGTGTGAGGCCCTTAGAATGAATCATACAATTTGGCATCTCTTTTAAATATCTATTTTTATATTTAGCAAAACCATTTTTAGGGGGGAATATACAAATGTGTGTTGTAGATCTATCCCCTCTGGTATGCAAAATTTCTCAAAAGGATAGTATTACATACTCTCTTTCATTATTTGTTTGAAGAACTTTGATGACTTTTCCTCAATGTTTTTCAACTAGAGCTTTGAAATATTGAAAAGATTCAAATACTTTTAATTTTTTCTTAAGAAAGTAGACCCATGTGAATATTTAGAAATAATTAATGAAAGTGAGAACATATCTTGATTTTGTAAAAGATGTATGGTGAAAAGCCCCTAAAACATTACTATGAATAGGTTCTAAGACTTGTTTTTTCCTCCATGATTTATCTTTGTCAAATTTTTCTTCTACATGTTTTCCAAGTGTACAAAATTCACAAAGTCCTTTAGAAAATTAACCTTTGGTAAACCCTTAACTATTTTTTGTTGACATAGATATTCAAGACAATGATAATTAAGGTGGCCAAACAACTCATTTCATAGTTTACTAAACATCCAAATGAGTTAGTAGTGCCTTTGTTTAAAAATATTTGGAAAATTTGGAGAAGGTATACAATCTAGATTGATGGTGAGCCTCCACTATAGCTACCAAATTGTTTCTTTGCACATCTCTTATCTCAACTGAATTTGGAGAGAAATTAACTCTCATTTCCATACCTAGGTGAGTAATTTGATACATAGAAAGAAGATTATTTTTAAGTGAAGGAACACTTAGAATATTTTAAAATGTTCCACCTTCAACTTCAATCATCCCTTTCCCTTTGACCAATGTTGGAGTATCATTTCTAAAGTGATTGAGGACATAATAGACTTCTCTAAAGAAGAAAAACCAACTTTTTGAGAACCCATGTGATGTGTAGCACATGAATCTACAATTTATGATGGAGTGAAGATGTTTTAGTAACTATGGCCTTTCCTTTTTATTTATATTTGTAATTTTTATTATCTTTTGTTAGTGAAGATACATTACTTGAATCAAAAAGATTTATATTCTTCTTCTTAAGAATTTGTGTAATCTAGTCAAGTTACTTCTTTAAGCATTGATGCCCTTCATGCCAAAACCTATTAAAATATGAACATTTAAATTTATCCTTAGTTAGTTTACGATGAGAAAAGTTATCCTTACTAAATTTGTTAATTTTATTTTTTGTCTTCTTTTCCTTGTCCTTTTTAGCTTCTTTCTTCTTACCTTTTGAAGTTGTTTCTTTTTCATTTTCTACAACTAGAGCCTGAGGTTTAGTATCCTTCAAAGTTCCCATTTAAATTAAATTTTCTTGTTCCCTTGTAAGATAAAAAATAAATTCATCAAGTGAGGTCATAGACCATGAAGCTCCAAGTGCTCCTTTTGTAGAATAGAAAGTAGACACAAAGATTGAATATTCAAGACCTAATTTGGAAAGTACTAAGAGGACTAATTGATCCTCTTTCTTGTGAATTCTAAAATTTTCCAATTGTAACTTTTAAGATTTTAATTTAGTGAAGAATTCCTCCAAAATTGAAAAACTTGAAAAAGTTCATCTTAAGTGTTAACAAACTGATGGTAATAATGATGAAGAATGAGTTCAGAGGAATACAAGAAAGTAGATTGGATAGATCAGTTGTTATTTTTTCATTGATGTGAAGTAGTTGATTTTTGTTTTATATTAAGTTTCCATATCATTCATAGAGGAACTTAATTGGGCATATAATAAAATTAAGATAATTATAAGATACTAGTGCTATAATTGTTTTCTACTTACCATTTGATTTTTTTAATTTGGTAAAACATGAAAGGTCAACTGGGTAAAGGGAAAAAGACTAGTTAGCGAGAAGAGAGAAGTTTTTTGGTAAAGTGAAGTGTTAGTTTCTCAAGAAAATAAAATTTAGTCACCAAGAGAAGTTGACAACCAAGAAGAACAGAGTAAGAGGTCTGCCAAGTATAGAAAAACCTAAGACTGTCATGTGGAAGGGATGCCAAGTAGGTAAGATGACTAAATCAAGATTTAAAAGAAAATCTTACACTACACATGATATTTTGGAGCTAGTACACACCAACCTATGTGGTCACATGAGAACACAAAGATATTATAGAGATAGACGCTTCCTTTTTTTATTGATGACTATTATAGAATGATGTCGGTCATGTTTCTAAAAGAAAAAAAAATGCTTTCCAAATGTTTAAGTGGTACAAAGCTAGAGTTGAATAAGATACTGGGAGATAGATAAAATGTCTGAGATGTGACAAAGGAGGATAATTTAATGTTGATGAGTTTACACTCTTCTGCAATGAAGATGGTATAAAGAGACAAATGTCTGCACCAAGAAAACCACAAATAAATGGGGTTGTTGAGAGAAGAAACAGATCCATTATGGATTGTGCTAGAATACTGATGATTGAGAATTGCATTTTTGAAACCTTCTAGAGAGAAGTGGTCAACACTACCTCTTATACACTTAACCAAGTACAACTGAAGAAGGGAACTAAAAAGACCCCTTATGAGAGCTAGTATGGACACAAACCAAATGTAAGTTACTTAAAAGTAATCACAAGTAGGTATTATATTTTAAAAGATGCGAGAGATGGAAAATTTGACTCTAAAGGAGATGAAAGAATATTCTTAGGATATTATACTAAGAGAAAAGCCTACAAATGTTTGAATAAGACTACTAAAAAAATTGTAGAAAGTGAAAATGTGAGGATTTATGAATTTGTAGAGAAGAAAGATAAAGATCACAAGAAGGAACCTGAGGATTATCAAAGACTTTTTTTATGTATAGACCGAGATTATGGAAACATTAACGAAAGCACAAACTAAGGAAGAATATGAGAAAAGAGAGCTTCCACCAAATGATGGTAATGAAGAGATACCATTGTGTGCTATCGAGCATATTTTAGTAAAGTATGTGAAGAGAAACCACTCACTAAGTAAAATCATTGGAGACAAGACTGCTGGAGTTCTGAAAAGAGGTAAGGTAAGACAAAACACATCCTTAATATCTGAATTTGAATTGAGAAAAGTGAAAGATGCATTAGAAAGTGAAGATTGGATGAAATCAATGAAATAAGAGTTAGATCAAATTCAAAATAATAATACATGGACTTTGGTACCGAGATCAAAAGATAAGAAAGTAATTGGTACTAAGTGAATTTTTAGAAATAAGTTGAATGACAATGGTAATCTAATTAGAAATAATGCAAGATTAGTTTACAAGGGGAGTGCACAAGAAGAAGGTATTGACTATGGTGAAATTTTGCACCTGTTTCTAGATTAGGAGTTAGAATTCTACTAGCATATGGAAATTATAAGAGATTCAAATTTTATCAAATGGATGTAAATTTTGCATTTCTTAATTATATTCTAGAAGAGGAAGTATATATTGAACAAGTTGAAGGATTTTCTGAGAATACTAACAAGGACATGGCATGCAAGTGGCCCAAAGCACTATATGGCTTGAAACAAGAACTCTAAGCATGGTATGAAAGATTGCATTCATATATAATAAAAATAGGATTTCAAAGAACAAGTGACAACAAAAATGTGTATCTGAAATGTGATAGTAATAATAAATTTTTAATTTCCAAAATATTTGTTGATGATATTATTTTTCAAGGAAATGATACATTGTGCAGATATTTTGTTGATGAGATGAGAAAGGAGTTTGAAATGTCTAGGATACATGTAAGAATGACCTCAAAATTCTTTCAAATTTATTATATAATGAAACAATAGAAAAAGATCATGAAAACTATTGTGATCATTTTTTCAGAGATGATTTCTTTGCATATTTATATCCATTATATGAGAAGGGTGAAGTATGTTAAGATAGTATGGTTAGTATAATGATTTTTGAAGATGCACACTATAATGTTGAGAGTGTGATATAATAAACATAAGAATATGCCAAAGGAATATGTGATGTTTCAAATCTTGAAACTCTTGAAAATTTAGACAAAAATATTGATATGAAAGTTTTAAACATGTGTAAGGAAGAAGATGATCTTGGGGAAAATATTTCTCCCAGAATAAGTGCACATTCACAAACCGAATCACAAAGAAAAAAGAAAATCAATCTCATGAGAAATTTAAATATGTCGATAAAGTTGATTAAAAAAAAATTTGTGAGGAGGAAGGGCATAATAAAATTATAGGGTTTCTCAATAAATATTCAAGAAGGTGTGAAGAATACTTAAGGAGAAAATGAAACATCCATAATTCATCACAGAGGGTGAGTAAAGGTCTTACAACTAGATGTGAAGAGGAATGCAAGCATAAAAATCCTTCTCTGATTCTAAAGTTAAAAGGGAAGTCAGTTAATCGGGAGATGATATATAGTTAGATAAGAAATGATAATATTCTCAAGATGTTCATATTACTACACGATCAGAATTGGGTCTTTGATAGAGGAAATAATTGTAATTCTTTAGGAGGACCTGGGGCCACCCAAGTAAATTTTTGCATAATAATTCTATGGATAAAGAATGTTTAGTTTTTTTTATCACGGGATCATGCTAGCCATCGATTCCTTTTGTGTTTTAACAGTCGATCATCGTTACATAAAACTTGTGGATCAGGGACATGTGTCCTTCATGTGTGATCCTATGAAAGCTAAACAACACACATCTTTTGATTGCAGGATCATGCCCACTGTCAATCTTTGTCATGCTTTAAACGTTGGTCAAGCTTAATCATTCCTTAAAACTTGAATACTTTTTCCACTTGGTTAAGACACCACCATCGATCATACCCATGTACTAAAAGAAAAGATATTTAGTTTCCCAAACTTTAATTTTCCTTCAAACTGACATGTATCTACATCAACCTACTCGACCAATCCGGTCCTGCCAACTATCATCCCTACTATCTCATTATTTAGGACATCTACGGGCCTGATACACGTATCGATCAGGCATGATCCCATTAATAGTACACAATGTGCAACTATGCTTTGCAACATTATGCATGTCATCAATCTTTGTCGAGTTTTAACCATAGATCTTCCATCCTTGTTTCTCACAACCCACAAGCCCAAGACACATGGCGATAATGCATGATTCCAGGATGGATAAAGATCATTTAACTTCAGATAAAATAATCGCGCAGACAGTCGATATAACTCTAATTTTCTCGATGCTTATTTGTCTTTGGCCCCACTCAGGCGAGATCTTGGAGGACACTTGTTAGTTAGTGCGTTTCCTCAATAGATAAAGGTCATTCAATGTTTGATCAAGGGATCATGTCAACTGTTAGAATATGTAATCTTTCCTTGGTGATATATATTATAAACCAAGGTAGTTTAGTTTAGTTTATTTATTATGTAAGTAGGAGATTCCTATATAATCCCTACATGAACACATGTCCTCTTGTCCATGTGTGAGGACATAATATTTATTTGTAATTTCTTTTTATTCTAGATTCCTCCTTAAGAGGAAATAGCACAAGTGGCACACACATTATGACTGTGGCTCACATGCACATGGGAGTTACATTCAACTCCTTTCTTCTCATCTCTACATAAGAGATGCTTCTTTTCTCTTTTTCCATTCACTTGCAACACTTAGTTTTCTTATTCTCATTCTCTTGAAGCATTGTAAGAGCATTTTGCTCTCATTCTCTTCCTCTCTCTCTCTTAGGCTTTTTGGCCCATTCTTAATAATATCATGGGGGTTTTTTTATGTTTTTCCCCCTTCAAAAAACATTGTCTCATATTATATGGTGCATGCTTCTAGATTTGGTTATTTCATGGTATGCATATCCTCACACTTTTCTCATTAGATTAAACAAGATCTTTTTTTGCTCTTTTGTATCATTTCTTACATGGTATCAGAGCAGGTTGGTTTAATCTTTGTTTGAGTGTATAGGTGGAGGAGCTACCATATTTTGAAGTACTCCATTTGGAGACTATTGAGAGAGTATCATTTGATTTCTATCAATTTTGTGTTGTAGGTTGTCCTGCAAAATTTGAAAAAAAAAATTTCCCTCTCCTTATTCTTATAGTTTCTTATTATTAAAAAAAATTTCATCTTTTATTGTTTATATATTTTCTTAGTGTTTTTTTTTTTTTTTTAAATTTATATAAAATTTTATTTTTTAATATATATATATAATAATATTTATCTTAAAAGAAATAATAATAAAATA
>MU224049.1:3262432-3275150 GCA_018584345.1 Thuja plicata | reverse complement strand
TAGATTCCTCCTTAAGAGGAAATAGCACAAGTGGCACACACATTATGAATGTGGCTCACATGCACATGGGAGTTACATTCAACTCCTTTCTTCTCATCTCTACATAAAAGATGCTTCTTTTCTCTTTTTCCATTCACTTGTAACACTTAGTTTTCTTATTCTCATTCTCTTGAAGCATTGTAAGAGCATTTTTCTCTCATTCTCTTCCTCTCTCTTTCTTAGGCTTTTTGGCCCATTCTTAATAATATCACAGGGGTTTTTTTATGCTTTTCCCCCTTCAAAAAACATTGTCTCATATTGTATGGTGCATGCTTCTAGATTTGGTTATTTCATGGTATGCATTTCCTCACACTTTGCTCATTATATTAAACAAGATCTTTTTTTGCTCTTTCGTATCATTTCTTACATCAACCATCAAAATTTCTTGAGGCTTAACCACTGATGAGATTTGCGCAAGGATTTGAAATAAAAAAAACCTACAAAGACACATGCAATGGCTACATTTATGAATTTGAAAATGAATATACAGGATGAGAGACATTTGAACTCAACAATAGCATAATTCATGAAATAGAAATCTATAAAATATATAAATTAGAAAGATATGGGTATAGAGTATACTTGCGTGAGCTATTTCAATATGTAAATTGATCTTCAAATTTGGATTCCCCCAGACTCATAAGGATGGCTCTATTTTTAGTGAGTCATGTTTGATTTATCAGACCCTAGGGGAGGACTTTGAGTTGTTAGTGACTAAGGATGGGTCCCAGGATTAGGATTTTCATGTGGTTACAAAGGATGACGTAGTTGAGGATTGTGATGAGTTAGATTTAGCTACAACTTCATCAGGGGTAAATGAGGACAAGTCAAATATCAATACTCAGTTTTTACATGTGTACTCGCATAATAGTACACAAAGATATGGTGATATTGAGGGGAATTTGTTGGATATATATTATTTCCATAGTGTGGATAGTTTAATTGAGTTTATACATAGGAGTCTCATTGTGATGAGTCATCCTATGACTAGCCAGTTAAGAGTTAGTGAGAGAGACATTACTTCTAATATCATTCATTTTGATGCCGTTCATCAGCTATTGGTTTTTAATGGTTGGAGTGCTCCTATGGAAGCTGAGCATGGCATTGGTTACCTTTCCCTAAAAGAGATTCATTCCTTATGACGAGATAGACCAAATTGAAAAGAACAAGACATGGGCACTAGTACCGAGACCTAACAACAAAATTGTAATTGGTATAAAGTGGGTATTCAGAAACAAGCTTAATGAACATGGAGAGGTAACAAGGAATAAAGAAAGACTGGTATGCAAAGGTTATGCACAAGAGGAAGGAATTGAATATTGAGAGACATTCGCCTGAGTTGCATGATTGGAGGGTGTGAGAGCTCTACTTGCATATGCAGCCTACAAAGGATTTAAAGTATATCAAATGGATGTGAAGTCAACATTTCTAAATGGGATATTAGAAGAGGAAGAATATATTGAACATGATGATGGATTTGTTGACCAAAGTAAGAGGAACATGGTTTGTAGTCTACACAAGGCATTATATGGATTGAAAAAAGTACCCAGAGCATGGTATGAAATATTGCATAATTATCTGATGAAGATTGGATTTTAAAGAAAAAATGACAATAACAATCTGTATTTGAAAATAGAGCAAGGTTAAGGAATTTTATTGGCTGAAATTTTTTTGACGACATCATATTCAGTGGACAAGATATGATATGTAAAGAATTTTCAAAAGAGATGCAAACTGAATTTGAAATGTCTATGTTTGCTGAGATAAAATTCTTTGTTCGATTACAAATACATAAAATGAAGAATGGTATCTATATTACTCAATCAAAATATATGAAGGAGATACTAAACACTTTTGGTATGGAAGATTCAAAACCAGTGAGTACACCCATGGCTACTGGATAGAATTTGACAAAGAATGATGATACAAAAGAGGTAAATCAAACACTGTACAAATCAATGATTGGTAAGCTACAATATGTTGTACACAGTAGACATGATATTGCATTAGCAGTTGGAATTGTTGCTAGATTTTTTGCTAATCCAAAAGAGACACATATAATGGCATTAAAATTTTTTTTGAGATACTTGAAAGGTACAGAAGACTATGGCCTATATAAAAAAGGAATGACAAGTTTGAACTCAGAGTCTATACTGATTCTGATTGGGCTGGTAATATTGATGATAGAAAAAGCACCATAGGAGGAGCTTTTATTTTTGGGAAAAGATTAGTTTCCTGGACAAGCAAGTTAAACAGAATTGCACCTCACAATCTACAGCTAAAGCCAAGTATGTGGAAACAACAGCTAATTGTTCGAACATTGTGTGGTTGAAGATACTACTGAAAGGTATGAAGGAGGAGATCACAGAACTTGTTGTCATATATTTTGATAACACAGGTTCCATTAATACTTCTAAAAATCCTATAATGCACTCTAAGATAAAAACTATATCTATCAAGTATCATTACTTGAGGGAGCTAGTTCAGAAGAAGGGAGTGAGTCTAGAATATGTGAACACTAAGGAACAATTGGCAGACATATTTACAAAAGTGTTACCCAAGGATTCTCATGAGTATCTAAGAGGTAAATTGGGGGTAATTCTCCTACCAGAGGTTGACTAGTGTTGAATGGTACTGTTGCATCAAATGTTTTAATCAGAACCCTTGACACATTGATGCACAGTGTGTCACATTTTTAGGATGCTGCCTAAAAAATGTAAAGTAGAAGACAAGAACATAAAAAGAAGATCAGTCATACACAAAGATGACAGGAATAACATGATACAAATATTTGATAAGAAGAATTAGCATAATGAATATGTCAACATCTTTGGCATTGTTGTCAAAAAGGGAGATTATTGCTAGAACAATAGATACAAGGGAGATAAACAATAGATATAAGGGAGCTAAATAGTAACAAAAAAAATTTTAGTGTGATTATAAACATAGAACGAGTCAGAATTAAGCTAAAGATATTAATTAAAATCTGTTCATATCAGGAACACAGGAACTTTTTGGATTTTATGGTAACTTTGGTTGGAAATCATTGTTTTACAATTTAGTATTACCATCAATGCCAAAGAGGGAGATTGTTGTAAAGATTTCTACAATGTAGACAATTGTTATTTTGTCATTGATGTCAAACCTTAACTGGTGAGACTATTTCTGTATATGTTTGAGTGCCTTATCCATTTATTGATGAATATTTAAAGAAATGGGATAACAAGAAGAGAAAGGAAATGGTTGAGTTATCAGTATACACTAGGGTACTTGTTCATCTGGCACTTTGGCAAAGTGATACATTGTTTATCTATCACTGATAGTTCACTGGAAGGTTGATGCTGAGCAAAAAAAATTCTATGGCGAGCAAAGCCAAAGCTAATTCCAAGAAAAGAAAAGATGATGTCAATTTTAGGATTAGGATCACTGAGAGGCGGGGGGGAGGGGTGAATTAGTGATCTATCAATTAATACTTTTTCTTATTATCTAGATCTTTACTTAATGCTTATGTACTGAACTTGAATATCAATGCAAGTAAGATAAATATACAAAAAACATAACACCATATATGATTACGGGGAAAACCAATGTAGGTGAAAACTCCAGTGGGAATTAGTACCCACAAATATTCTGTACTAGTGTCTTATTATCCTTGTTAGAAGATCCTTAACCCTGTTAGGAGATGTCTTTATAATACATGAAGTATGGTGACCTTGTTAAGGGTCAGACCCTGTTAGGAGTCTTTTACAATAACCCTATTAGGGGTGGTGGACTCACTATCTAAGGACTCACTATCCAAGATCACACTGCTCAAGTGGTGAAGGCTACAACCTTCTAGATCTTTGATACGCACTGTATCTGCAAGGTGAACTGTCAATGTGATACTGCTTGTCTGATCAGTTCCTTTTGTGCCCTGATTCTTTAACCTCTTGCAAAGAACTAAAACAATCTTATCTTCACTCTGAAAGCTTCTACTTCAATATCTATATCATCAACATATGATAGATATATCTTTGCTACTTTTACACTCTGCTGTGCTTTTCTTATCTCTTGATTCCGCAACTTTTCCCATCACAAATGACCTTCTATAAGTACTTCCTCAAAGGAAATGAACATTTCGGCTTTACGAAACATTTTTCCATCTATATTTATCACTTACATAACCATGCAACCCTTCATTAAGTTGGATTAACATTAATTATAACTGCTTTACTCAAACTGAATAGACACATCTTTTCACACAGTCTGCTTCACCAAAATAGCTCTAACTAATTATCCTGAATGAATCAAGTCATGCACTTTTAACCATATATTTTTAGGTCACTAAAAATGACTAATATAAAGGCACAATTCCTGAGGATGAGTGAAACTTCCATGCCAAAACAATCTCTGTTGGCTCTTTCCATGATCTCTGTCCTGTTCTGGCATTCACTGGTTGTACCTCTGCAACTGGCTGTATCTTCTTCATACTTGTAGATCTGATCATTCTCTCTTATAATTATCATGTAAACACACTCATTAGATTATCTTCAAAGGCACATATCATTTGGATAACAAATGAGCACACGCTAATCAAAACTATAACAGTTTGTTCCTTGCTCTGTCCTATTTTTTGTACTTAGCCAATTTCTGATCTTCTAATAATGTGTGCTGACTCCAAAACTTCATATGAATTTTTTGCCACAAAGAAAACACTAAATAGAGTCATATAATTCAGTATATTCAACTTTCCAACAATCTCCCCCTTTGTCATTAATGGCAACAAAGGAATATGGTGAAGTTATTATTTGTACTTTAATATAAAAACTCTCTATCTTATATCTCCCTTTTATCATATACTAGAATCCATATTCTTCATACTCTACTCCCCCTTTGACATTAATGACAAAGGTTCTCAAAAATACTTCTATGTACTTACTCAGAATACATATATGGATATGCAATCTTCAACTTTTGGATCTCTTTCTCCCAAAATGCAATCAGTGAATTAACAATCTGTAGATGGGCACATAATGCATATTGTAGCTTCTCCATATTCTCCAAGTCTATGCTAGGACCTTGATCATATGATATAATCCATATTCTATACATTACTTTACTCACCCTTTGATATTATCTTCTCTTCCTTCTTAATCTTATCAATCTGCCCCTGATATACACATATTGATATCGGTGGAGGGATCTTCCATAGATTTCCTTATCTTCTCTATCATAGCCTCTACCTCCTTGATCTTCTTTGTAATGATGGGAACTTAACTTTCCTGAATCATACAATCAGCAATAATCTTTCTACCTTTTTCTGCAAACAGTTTCAAGGATGCTTGACCAACTTTGAAAGAACTAAGATCAAGTGTAAAGTTGCTAACCAATTCATTGAGCCTCTTCTTCATATACTTCTCTTCTGCAATATCTGATATATTTTTCATGACTTTTATATAATCCCACTTACTTATTTACTCCCCGTGAGTCTAAGTCTTGTATGGGTGTCAAACTTTACAACAATGATGATGAATTGTCCATCACTTCAGTCTTCTCTTTTTCTGCTTCCTTTTCTGTGATATCTTAAATCAATATATCTTCTTGCTGATATAAAGACTCTCAGCTTCTTGAGTACTCACAAATGTTTCTTCAAAATTGTCTAGAATAATATCCATTTCTGCCATTGATAATTTAACATTATCAATCATGAATGTATCCTCCATGTCCTTGGCTATGGGCGCATAATCCTATGGACCTGTCATAATAGTTTTATCTACTTCTTCGCATGACATTTCAAATTTGTATCTTCAAACAATTCTCCTCTTATGTGAATGCTCTTTTGTTGTATTCATACTTAGACGATCAAAAATAAGTATGTTCTTCCAAGGATAACATTAGGTCGGCTCCAAAACAAAATCTCCAATGGCTATGCTGATACTCTCACATAGAACACTCCTCAACAAGATTTTGACCCATTTCACTTCATGAAATTCACACGCTGAAGCATACTGATAAATTTCTTCTGAGATGTTTCAAATATTTTCTTGATATCAATCTCTACTAAAGAATGTAATTGTGATGCTTTTCTACTTGACTGCAAGTTCTCCTTTGATTATCTAGCTGCTTACTTGATTGTTAAGTAATTTTTCAACTAATTTCTGAAATGATGTGTCCCCGCTTGGGCTGCATTTCAAACTTGAATTGCTTTGATTAACGAATAACAATTATCAATATAATTTCTTCACTGATGAGAAAAACTATAATGCATTAATATTACAACTGCTAGGGCTTCTATGATCTCCAATCATTTATTCTGACTGCAAGTGAGGACTTGGTGATTGCAAAGTAGATTTCTACCATTAATACTTCCCATGTAGACACAAAAAGCAACTGTAACTTTCATTCTTTCTCCTGATAACAATTTAGATCATGTTCTCTTGCATACTTCATCACAATATCACCAAACAATTGTAATCCAAGGCGCATACTAGGAGGTGAGTATACCAACCACACAAGGGTTCAGTGCTAGAATAGCTCCCCCTAAGACCATGAGGGTCAAATATTCAGAGGTAGAAGGTGTATCCACTGAGGATGCATCTGCTACCTTGTTCTCTTCCTTGTCTTTCTTTACTTTGACCCATATTTTATCTGATTTAGCTTTAGCTTCCAAAAACTTAACTTCTCCTGATTCTTCAAACAAAGACTTCTTAGGATTCTCTTCTCCTTTTGTTCTGGATCTGTAAGACCTTGAGATGTGTCCAACCTTTACACATGAATGACAAATGATAGGAGGTCTGATATTCTTTGGTGTATTGGTGTGAGTTACCAATCTACACTGTCTAGCTAAATGACCATTGTGATTACATATCTAACATGTAATGTTCTAAGTATTTCTAACATTTTGTTGAGGATAACTTCTTTGGTTTTGCTGATCCTGATTTCTTTGATTATTGTGAGTCTTGTTCTTCCAACTTGTTTTGCAATTCATAGCTCTGTGACCAAATTTATTGCATGAATAACAGTAACCATTGAAGGGTCTTACCTCTTTACAATTCCTTGCAATATGTCCATGCTTGTTAGAGGCATAACAAGTTCTATCAACTAGCTTGCATTCATCCTTAGGTAGTTTAATATTGTCTTCGGTCTGATTTCCAATCTCCTTAGTATCTGTGATGTCCTTTGGTTCTTTCATTCTTTCTTGTATGTCATCAATCTAATTTTGTGCTTTATTGTATCCTATACCGCTGGTATCTCCTTTAACATTTTGGGCATACAAATATGGCTCTATCAAATCCTTTCTTTTGTCTAATTTGTCAATATGATTCTTTGTTGCAA
Source organism: Thuja plicata (assembly GCA_018584345.1). Lineage (NCBI taxonomy): Eukaryota > Viridiplantae > Streptophyta > Pinopsida > Cupressales > Cupressaceae > Thuja > Thuja plicata. The sequence continues at coordinate 3,267,797 of MU224049.1, read as the reverse complement.
TCAATTCAGATTCTATCTTTTCTTTGTTGTTTCTTAGCTCCAAGATTCCCATGTTTGCTTGTTTGAGTTCTTCATCTAACTACATGTTCACTTTGACTTGATCATCATAGGCTTCTTGATTGTTATATAGATTTTCATCCAATTCTTCAATTTGATCCGTCAGAGATGAATTTTCTTCATTCAAATTTTTGAGTACATCCCCCAAATCATTTAAAGAACAATTCCTTAATTCTTTTTTCAGTTTCTTGATAAGTATTTGCATGCCTTCAACTTTTAGTTTTAGATCTTCATTTTCTTTTTCATATGAGTCAAGTTCTTCAAGGGTTGCTTTAAGATTCTTTTTCAGGTTTTTCATTTCTTCCTTCTCCATGATCTACTCAAGTGGTCAAAAATATTTGCTAAGGACTAGAGCTCTAATACCAATTGTTAGGATTAGGATCACTGAGACAGGGGGGGTGAATAAGTGATCTATCAATTAATACTTTTTCTTATTATCTGAATCTTTACTTAATGCTTATGTACTGAACTTGAATATCAATGCAAGTAAGATAAATATACACAACACATAACACCATATATGATTATGGGGAAACCCAATGTAGGTGAAAAACCCAGTGGGAATTAGTACCCACAAATATTCTATACTAGTGTCTTATGATCCTTGTTAGAAGATCCTTAACCCTGTTAGGAGTTGTCTTTACAATACATGAAGTATAGTGACCTTGTTAAGGTTCAGAACCTGTTAGGAGTCTTTTAAAATAACCCTATTAGGGTTGGTGGACTCACTATCGAAGGACTCCCTATCCAAGAGCACACTGCTCAAGTTGTGAAGGCTACAACCTTTTGGATCTTTGATACACACTGTATCTGCAAGGTGAGCTGCTGATGTGACACTACTTGTCTAATCAGTTCCTTTTGTGCACTAAAGCTTTAAACTCTTGTAAAGAACTACAAGAATATTATCTTCACTCTGAAAGCTTCTACTTCAATATCTATATCATCAACATATGATAGATATATCTTTGTTGCTTTTACACTGCTCTGCTTTTCTTATCTCTAGCTTCCGCAACTTTTCCCATCACAAACGACCCTCTATAAGTACTTCCTCAAAGGACATGAAAATGTCAGCTTTATGAAACCTTTTTCCATCTATATTGATCACTTAAATAACCACACAACCCTTCATTAAGTTGGCTTAACATTAATTATAACTGCTTTACTTAAATCAAGCAGACACATCTTTTCACACAGTCCACTTCACCAAAATAGCTCTAACTAATTATCCCAGATGAATCAAGTAATGTTATTTTAACCATAGATTTTTAGTTAACTAAAACTGACTAATGTAAAGGTGAAAGTCCTAAGGATGAGTGTAACTTCTATGCCAAAATAATCTCTGTCGGCTCTTTCCATGATCTCTGTCCTGTTCTGGCATTCCCTGGCTGTACCTCTTCAACTAGCTGTATCTTCTTCATACTTGCAGATATAATCATGCTCTCTTAGAATTATCATGTAAATAGACTCATAATCTTACCTTCAAAGGAACATATAATTTGGATAACAAATGAACACATGCTAATAAAAACTATAACAGTTTGTTCCTTGCTCTGTCCTATTTTCTGTACTTAGCCAATTTCTGATCTTCTGATAATGTGTGCTGACTCCAAAACTTCATATGACTTTGTTTCCATAATGACAACACTAAATAGAGTCATAAACTTCAGTGTAGTGAACTTTCCAATAGTCGAGTGCCAGTGAAATGCTGAGAGAGATAGAGAAAGCCAAGCTACAGTATTTTGTTTATTGATGAGATTTGAGATCTATGGGCAACATAGTTGATTTTAGTGGGATATGAATTGTTAATTAAGATTGGTCCACATTCATTTACTGCATGGGAAACTGTTATTAGTGCATGGATTCAATGTTTAATTAATGGTTGTATTAGAGAATTAAATTAAATGTAATGATGGAAAGATCTGTTTGATTTGACCTAACCTAATATCTATGATATTGATTAAGTGGAAAAAGATCTATCTAGCCTAGATGAAGAGGTATATTATATCCTACCATGGTTATTGTTATTGGATCCAAGGAAGGAGAAGTGGAATGCAAAGTATTACATGGTTAATTAATTGATTGGTAAAAACCTAGCAGAGAAGGCTGAGTAGAGAAGCGAAGTGTTTGCTTGATGAATTTCCAAGAAGATCTAAAGTTTGAGATGAAAATGAAGGCCACTCAGTGAATTAGCATTAGAGATAAAATTGGATCTGGATTTGCAAATTAAGTTGTATGTATCAAATCACACCTGTTGATTACTTTCTAACCACTGTATCAGTTCAACTCCTTTAAGCAGGTTGACTTAATAGTCATTGTATAAATCCTTTGAACAAGGTGACATCCATTTGGAATGCTCTACGTCCTCTAACAAGGCCACCCCTGACAGGGTGATTAAATGCTTTAACTAGGTCACATTTGACAGTACATTTTGTAACCTTTAATAGGGTAGGCTCCTAACAGGGCATCACTTTAGAAGAGTGAAATTTTTGTAGCATGTTACTAGTATTTTTTCCCATATTGGGTTTCCATGTTAAATGATCGTGTCAAAATGTGTGAATATTATTGTTGTGTTTTATTGTTAAGTTTTTGCAAGCTTATTTCATTAGTATAGTAAACTGCATACTTTTGTTGTTTATTGTTGCCGAGCAGATCTGATTTGTTGAAGTTAGTTTAAAGTTTTATATGGGCACATCTCGACCTAAGGATAGATGATTCACCCCCCCTCTCAGTTATTCTAAATTCATCCTAACAAATGGTATCAGAGCCAAGTTCTCTTGAAAATTTTTGAATGTACTTGGAGATAAAAGTCAAGATGTATAAAAGGGATGGACCAAAGATTAACAAGGAAAACTTTCCTGCATGGAAAAGTTTGATGAAATTTCACTTGGCTGGTATTGGTGATTTTTCTAAATGACATATTGAAACAAGGTATGTAGCCCCTACTAGAGTTCTGAATGCTACACAATTAAGAGAAAAGCATGAACATAATCAAGCAATGCTGGAACTTGCATCATCTTTGAACTATCATGAATTTGAGGACATCAAGGATTGTACAAGCATAAAGGAAATGTGGGATGCCCTTAAAACCATTTATGGAGGTGATACAAATGTACTAAGAGCCAAATCTAAAATCGTAAGAGGTAAGTTTGATGATTTAAAAATTCAAGAAGGAGAAAATATAGTGCAATATTATGATAGGATAAAGGAAGTTGTAAATTCTATTAGAGGAGCTGAGGGAACCATTTATGAAGACACTATCATGAGCAAGGTACTGAGAACACTTCTTCCTATTTATGCTATTATAGTATCTGCAATTCAAGAACTAAGATGTACTCCTAATAACAATCTAACTCTCAAAAGTCTGGTAGGCAGACTTACTGCATTTGAGATGTCAAATTTTGACAACTATACTCCACAAGCTGTTGAATCTGCATTCAAGTCACAGATGGTCATTAGCAAATCAAGGAAAGGAAATAAATCTATGGACAGTGATAGTGACACCTCAGATGATGATCTAGAAGAGCTTGAGGCACTTATGGAAAGGAGACTAGCTAGAGGAAAAGGAAAATTCAAAGGTAAACTTCCTATTATTTATTTTTCTTGTAACAAAGTTGGTCATATTGCTGCTAGATGTCCTGACAAGAATTAAAAAGATGAAAGAAGAGACAAAAAGTACAAAGATAGAAAGGATGACCAAGACTACAACAAGTACAAGGATTACAAAGACAAAGGTAAGAAATCTTGTTATATAGCTGAAGAAGCTTCTGACAGTGAATCTGATAATTCTAATGAAAATGATATAGAAGTTGTGTATGTTGCAATGAAAGATGATTATGATGATGATGAGAAAACTGCACTAATTTCTTATATGAGTAAAGGTGATCATTGGATTATTGACAGTGGTTGTTCACATCACATGATTGGTGATAAGGACAAATTTGAAACCTTAGAACAATATAAAGGTGGATATGTTAAGTTTTGTAATGATACACCTTGTAGAGTTAAAGGGAAAGGATCAATTAAAATAACTAGCAAGATTAGATGTGATGATGTATATTGGGTTGATGATCTTAAGTATAATTTTCTGATTGTTTCACAACTAAACACTTCTGGTTATAGAGTTGAATTCCATTACAGGAAAGTAAAGATCTATGATGCCAATGGAGAATTAGTTGGAGGTTGTGAGAGAACTAAAGGTAACTTGTTCTATCTAGATTTAGCTGAAGAGACATGTTTGTTTACACAATATAATAATGTTTGGTTATGGCATAAGAGGCTAAGTCATGTTAACTTTGATAACTTGGTACGCATAAGTAAATTGAAAATGGTTAGAGGGCTGCCTAAGTTAAAGAAACCATATAATGAAATGTGTAAGCAATGTCAGTTGGGAAAAATGACTAAATCTAGTTTTAAGAGAAAAACTCATACTTATGAGAATATTTTGGAATTGGTTCATACTGACCTTTGTGGACCTATTGGTGAGAAAATTTATTGTGGAGACAAATATTTTATTCTATTCATAGATGACTACTCTAGGATGATGACTCTTATGTTTCTAAAAGAAAAATTTGATGCATTTTAGTTATTTAAGTGGTACTTAACAAAAGTTGAAAAGGAAAAAGGTAAGAGTCTAAAATTTTTTGAGATCTGACAGAGGAGGTGAGTTCATTTCTAATGAGTTTAACAGGTTCTGCAATGACTAAGGGATAAAAAGACAAATGTTAGCACCTAGGAAACCACCACAGAATGGTATAGCTAAAAGAAGAAATTGATCTATCATGGATTGTGCTAGAACATTAATGATGGAGAAAAATATTTCACAAAAATATTGGAGAGAAGATGTGAGTACAACTGTTTATACCTTGAACAGAGTAGAAGTCAAGAAAGGTACAAATACTACACCTTATGAGCTATGGTATGGACATGCACCTACTGTAAGTTATTTTAAAGTCTTTGGGAGTAGATGTTTTATACTGAAGGATAATAGAAATGGTAAACCTGATGCTAAAGGAGAAGAAGGCATATTTTCTTTGATATTCTACTAAGAGTAAGGCATACACATGTTTGAATTCTAACACTAACAAAATTATGGAAAGTGATGTTATGGATTTTTCTTGTATGAATCACAGTGCTTGAAATAACTACTTGAACACCATGCTTCCTAATACTGATTCAGGGACCAGAAAAGCCTAATTGCTAAGGACTGGATAAGGTCCTTCTTTGTTTTTGAGCTCCACATATGCTCAGGCAGGTTTTACCTTTTATGATAACTATTTACACAGTATGTTATAATGTGGACACTGATTTT
>MU224049.1:3221715-3236938 GCA_018584345.1 Thuja plicata | reverse complement strand
CTGTCAATGATCCAACGATCATTTTTACTCATATAAGAGATTAGTGCAGTTTTCTCATCATCATCAGAATCTTCTTTCATTGCAACATAAACAACTTCTATATCATTGTCATCAGAATTATCAGTGTAATTGTCAGAAGTTTCTTCAGCAATATAACAAGATTTCTTACCTTTGTCTTTGTAGTCCTTATATTTCCTAAAGTCTCAGTCATCCTTTCTGTCTTTGTATTCCTTTCATTTTTTGTTCCTTCTTTCATCTTTTTCATTCTTATCAGGACATCTAGCAACTATATGACCAACTTTATTGCATGAAAAACAAATAAGAGGAAGTTTACCTCTGTATTTTACTTTTCCTCCGGATAGTCTTTTTTCCATAAGTGCTTCAAGTTCTTCAAGATCATCATCAGAAGTGTCACTGTCACTGTTCACATGTTTCTTTCCTTTCTTAGATTTATTGATAACCAGCTATGATCTAAAAGAAAAATCAATCCCTTGTGGATTATAGTTATCATAATTTGACATTTCAAATGCAGTGAGTCTGCCTATCATATTTTCTAGATTCAGATTATTGTTAGGAGTACATCTCAATTCTTGAATTGCAAAAAATCTAATAGCATATATAGGATGTAAAGTTCTCAATACTTTTCTCATAATGGTGTTCTCATCAATTGTTCCATTAGCTCCTCTAATGGAATTTACAACTTCTTTTACTCTACCATAGTACTGATTGACATTTTCACCTTCTTGCATTTTCATTTCATCAAACTTACCTCTTTGACTTTCTGATTTAGCTCTCAGCACATTTGTGTCTCCACCATAGACAGTGGAAATTTTTTCCCACATCTGTTTTGCATTTGTGTAGCTCTTTATATCATCAAACTCTTAATAGCTTTTCTTTTAGTTGAGCAGCTATGAGAGCAGTAGTAGGTGATACATAGTCATTTTAAGTAAGTCACTTAGCATCATCTCCAATGCTATCCAAATGCAGTTTCATCAAACTTTTCCATGCAGGGAAGTTGTCTTTGTTTAGCTTAGGAACCTCCTTCTTATACATCTTGATCTTTTTGCTCCAAGTACCTTCAAACTTTTTTCAAGAGACCAAAGCCCTAATACCAATTGTTAGAATGAATTTATAATAACTGAGAGGGGAGGGGTGAATCATTTATCCTTGAGTCTAGATGTAGCAACTAAAAATTTATGTATTTTAGATCTACTCGGCAGCAGTAGCATAAGTCAACAACTTTAATCATGTAGTCTACTGTCAATTGAAATTAGCTTGTAGAAACATAATAGTAAAACAAACCATAAGCATTCATACAAGTTGACACAAGTATTTAACATGGAAACCCAATATGGGAAAAACCACCAGTAACATGCTACAGAGTTTTCACTCTTCTGAAGTGATGTCCTATGAGGAGCCAACCTTGTTAAAGGTTACAATAACACACTTCTAGGTGTGACCTGGTTAAAGGATTTAATCACCCTGTCAGGAGTGGCCTTGTTAGAGGACTTAGAACATTCCACATGAATGTCACCTTGTTAGAGGATTTATACAAATGAATTTTAGGTCAGCCTTGTTAAAGGATTTAACTAATACAATGATTAGAAAGTAATCAGCAGTTGTGATATGATACATACAACTTACTTTGCAAATTCAGATCCAATTACAACTCTGATGTTAACTTACTGGATAGTCTGCATTGTCATCTCAACCTTCTAATCTACTTGGAAATTCATTAAGAAATCACACATGCAACTCTATGCTTCTGTATTTGGCCTTCTCTACTAGATTATGCCAAACAGTAAATCAAATATGCAAACTTCATGCATACACATCCACACTTTTTATTAGGCAGCACACTTCAGCTTACTCAATGAATAAAACCTTGAGGTTATCATATACCTCTATGTTTTAGGTCAGATAAATATTTTTCCACTTAAACAAGATCGTAGATCTTAGGTTAGGTCAGATCCAATGAATCATCCCATCTTTGCATTACATTTACTTCTCGAAAGTAGTCTCTAATTAAATTTTGAAACCATGCATTAATTACACTTACCCATACTCTAAATGAAATGGATCAATCTTTAATTAACATTACATATCCAAATAAAATTAACTAATTCGGCTAGAGATCTCAAATCTCATCATTAATCCATTTACTTTAAGTCGGCCAACATCACTATTTTCACTCGAAAATTTCATTGGTGCTCGGTATTGAACAAGTTTTTTTGTCACAAGCAACTTTACTCAACACAAGCAATTTTTCTCGGCACAAGCAACTTTTCTCATCACGGAACATCCAGAAAAACTATCTTTGAAAGATAAGCAACTAATTGCTTTTCCAGAGTGCTAACTAATCAAGTACCCTTTTATTTGCCTTAACTCAACCATTCACTTGGTCTTCCTGTTAAATCTTCTCCATCAACAATAGATATGGTACTCAAGCAGATAACAATAGTCTCACCAGTCAAGGTTTTATAGTAATGACAAAATAACAATTGCTTGCATTGTCACTTTCCAACACCAACTACCCTAGGGTTCTCCTTCATCAGATGTCCCCTTTCTGAATTAATATTTATAGAATTCCTTTGGGAATACATTTTTGAGGAGGAAAGACTATGATTTCTCCCATCCAACCTTAAGTAGAAAATATTGATTATCTCCATTCTAGCACTCCAAAAGAATAATAATGATGGTTCATAAACAAAGCAATGATGGAGTGTAAAAGGCATTGCATGTGTTTTTCAAGATAACTCATAATCAAGCATGTCATAAATGAGTTCCAAACAAAATGCAATACATTCATGCCATAGAAGAAAATGCTTGACAACCTATAGTATCATTAGATTTACATTAAATTTGAAAAATATATCCTTAGAAAAGTGACTGAAGATGTACTAAATAAGTAATTATTTACAATAAATAATGATTTTTATTTAAATTGAGCATTGGAAAAAATGGAAAAGTATTTTATTTTAGAGAAAATTAAGCAAAGTAAATATTGGGTATAGACTTGAATAGACACCACACCAAATGTTACTCCATATGAGCTTTGAAGGTTGTCATTAGTATTCAAGTATCAAAATTGGAATCCAGTAACAGAGTCAAAGACAGACTAGTCGGTATGCTCACCCAGTGCAGAGTTAATTGAGTGCAGTGAGCAAGCGCAGAGTTAGGCGAGTATAGTGATCATCGAGAAATAAACTTATCGAGCACGCAATATACACCAAGCACATAGTTTACACTGAGATACAAAATGAACACCGAGCACTAAGAGACAATATTTACCAATTAAATCAACAGTTACATAAAATTTTGAATTGGCACATCAATCTAGGTAACAACTTTTTGCCGAGATGGATAACTGTTTACATTGATCGAGGAAAACATTAATTATGCATGTACTCATTAATTGTTTGTATCTCCTATGTATATATGATCAAGGTAAATTTTGTACACTATAGATCTTAGGTTTTCTAAGATATTGTAAAACCCTAATTAGGTCAATAGGCTTGATATATGTAAGGATAAGATGTCATTTTGCAATGATGATGATCAAGTAATGATCAAGTATCCACCATACTAAGGGCATCAAGAGATCAGACAAGGGTTTTAGAACAAGTACTACATTTCAGCATTTAGTTTTCATAACAGAGACAAGGCTACCAAGCATAACAAAAGGTATTATCAGTCACAGTAAGGTGATAAATTCATTGTACTTAAAGGATCTGTAATTAGAATATTGATATTGTAATTTTTTCAGAACACATATTTTGTTATTCTTTGACAATTGTAACAATCCTAAAATCTCCTAACAGAGTATACTTAACCATCTTTGTATAAATATCCTAATAGATTGCACACATACTTTGTGTTGCAAAATCCTCACATTAGTTAGATCTAATCAATCTTATTGTCAATCCTAACAGGGTAAGTTCATCAGAACTGATCAATCTTTGTAATCTCTAAGAGGCTACTTTATTACTGCAGTAGTGATGCTTTGTGGGTCTCATCCCCACCGCAGTTTTTACCTTCTAATAGGAGTTTTTTGTGATACCAAAATACTAGTGTCATGTGTACTTATGCTCCATGAATGTTTATTGTTTTGATTACATGCATTTACATTTCAGCAATGACATTACATGTTTGGTGAAAGTAATCTACTTAGTCGGTTATAAAAGTATATGTTTACATAGATTTGTTAGAAAAGTTTTTAAGGGTACTGATTCACCCCTCCCCTCTCAATACTAGTTCTCTTGTTTAGAAAGTTTAATCAGTGGAGGTAAAATATCTTACAATGGAAAGGTATACACTTGATAAAACCATTGAGAATCAGAAGTTACAGTTGCAGATCTACATCAAATAATACAAAGAATCCAAGGAAAAACTTAGGGAGATGTTGATTAAGAGAAAAGACATGGAATCTTGGTTGCATGAGACTGATTATTAGGAAGAAGAGATTAATGACCCATTTGATACATTTGGATCTAAATATGGTAGCATATATGATGCATCTAGATCAATCATATCAAAGCTATATCAGAGAAATCAACAACTTAGTGAACAAGTGAAAGCACTACAGATCGGTCAAGATACACAAATGGATAGAATGGTTGAATTCTTGAATCATGCAAGAAAGATGAACAAGATAGAAACATGGTTGTTGATTAAAGAAGAAAAATAACTTAAAAGGTACAAGAAAATGAATCTTAGATAATGAAACATACTGAACATTACTTTGAGATCACCAACAAAATGGTTTTTATGAGTCATGAGGGCAACCGAGTGAATATTGTGCTTGCTAGAAGAATAGAAGATATTGGTGAACTAAAAGAAGACATTGAAAATCTGAGAAATGAATTGAAGATTCTACAACAACATAATTAGTTGATTAAGAGATCTAAAGACAGTACTAAGAGAATGGATGAATTTCTGAAGAATCAAAGAAGACTGAATAACAATACCATATTAGGGTATACTGAGAAAGGAGAATCATCAAATAAATCTCAATAAAATAATTTATTCTCAAATCTGAAGCCTAACAAACCCTGATGCCATCACTATGGAAAACTAGGCCACACATCAAACATTTGCATGAGAAAAGCAAAGGATATTTATAGAAACTCTCCAAAGTTTAAGGGTAATTTCTATAACTATAATAAGCATGGACATCAAGAACATGAATGTAGGTCTAAGATAAATAAACCACTGAAGAAACCCTACATGGATAAACGTTACCATACATGCAACATGCATGGTCACACATTTCAAGCATGAAGGACTAATACAAAGCAAATCTGGAAACCTAAAGGAAAAGAAAGAGAAAATCAACCTGGAAGACAAGGTAATGCTTATGCTTGGGATTATAACACTTGGGAAAGTTGCACAAGATCTTCTAAATATGGACATATAACATCTAATTGTATGATACAATAGAGAACTAGGTTTAGAAATTGGTCAAACTCTAGAATAAGATGCTCACACTGTCAGAAGGTTGGTAACTTAAGCAGAGATTGTCCAGACTGAATAAATACTTATGGAAATGGGAATACAATCAAAGAAATCTTGAGAATTAGAAATCAAATGTGGAGGAGAGCATCAAATAATAATTTTGGGCCAAGCACAATAGCCAGTGATACCTCATCATATTGATTAGGTGATTCCACCACCTCCACCTAAGAAATTCAAGCACGTATGGAACTATGTTTTGCAAAGCCATATCTTACAATAGTTCCTATATTTATTGCACAAATGCCAAATTAGCATGAATTAAGATGCACTATGGTATTATATTTTGATGATTTTAATAATTTTGATCTAGTTGACTCAGTTGATCTATACCAAGAAAGAATTCTAGTCACTGAATATGTGTGAGACAACCGAGTTACTAAGGCAACCAAGCATTTGTTGTACTTACCGAGCTGAGATATAATTAGTGTCAACTAAGTGATTTTTGTTTTACTGAGTGGTTGTTGACATGTATTTATTGTGCTAACTAAAATTATTTTCTATAAATTCGAGGGAAGTGAACTCATTTATTCACACAATGATTTCATAGCAGAGCTCTTAGAAAGATTTTACAGAGATTCAAAGCATATTCGAGCAGCTCAAGGTTAAAACCAATAAGCACTTGCACTTACCAAGCTATCTAATTTATTTTGTTGGAAGGACTAAATCTAAAAATACGATGGCATCCTCATCATGAACCATGAAGGCAAAGATGGATAAAAGTGAAAAGGTAAATTTTGTCAAGAATTCAACATGCACAAAACCCCATTACAGGATTAATCCATAGGTTGCAGCTCAACCTGAAAACAAAGGCACATTCTCTGTGATATCTCTTAGGGTTCTCTGGGTTCATGATGTAAGGGCATACATTGACTACAATATCAATAAGATAGGTGGTTTTGAGCTAATATTGACATATCAGACACTTTGCACTGATGGGAAAGTGAAAGATGATCATAAATGCCTTACATTTCACGAAGGAATTCAAAATAAAATGGGTACACGTAGTATTGAGTTAAGTACATGATGGAAAGTTTTGGCAAGATGAACCAAAGAAGATAAGAAAATATGTGATACATGCAGTAACTAGGTATCCTACAACAAATAAAGAAAAAGCCCTAAGGCACTCACCTAGAAGAGAAATAAAAAAGATAATAGGAACCGAATGGGATGGTAGAGGTGTAAGGATCAACACCATCAGTGATCCTAAACTAAAGTTTGGTGCATATGTTATTTCATACAAAATATTTCATTCAAACAGACATAACAACGTTACATGTGGAGCTACTGATATTGCATATAAAATTCTTAAGAAGGTTTTGTAAATTGACCTAGACGAGCTGTTGCAGAGACAACTAGAAGAAAAAATGAGGATAATTACATCAAACACATCTAATACATTTAATTTTGGTTCTCTACTATTATGCACATTTTTCTATCTGCAAAGATTTTTCCCCTCCGTCGGTAATGTAAAATGGATGACAAACCTACCGCTCACATTGCAAATTGATGAATTCATTGCAAGTCGAGGAAAAAACTTTGAATCCATTATGAATGACTATTTTACAAAGTTCAAAGCAAGAATGGAGAAAAGGACAATAATACTAATGCAGTTTCTAGAGAAGTATAAATATGAACACTATTGTTTTGTTGACAGAAACACAACACTTATCAAAGTAGTACAACTAAGGACAACATGGCTACCTCCTATGGAATATGAACTTGATAAAGACTTAGCTTATGGAGAAATAGAGAAACTACTAAATGATCCAGTTGACAAATCTACCATGACATTTTGCACATATGACAAAGCTAAGACTAGAATATCGATTGGACTACAAGTTGAGAAAATGGGTAGAAAGAAGACAAATATTGTTAAGACTTTGAAACAAAAATTCTCTATCACTAATGAAGAACTAGAAAAATCAGTTGATGATATAGAGGAACAAACTATAGTCGGTAAAGATGATGAACAAACTCAAGATGTTGATGGCACTGAGTCATATGAAGTACAAGAAGAGGTACCTAAGACCAAGAAGGGAAAAGGTATAAAAGTTGAGACTCCACCGAGGACAAGAACAAGATCGGAGAAAAAAGATTCACCACCTTTGAAAAAAGGAGTTTCTAAAATAATAAGACCATCACCGAAGTATACATATCAGACAAGGAATCCACAGAATACAACCAAGACTACTAGACTGAGACAAATAAATAAGTACATAAGAAACAAAGATGATAAGGATGATTCTGATGATAGAATTAATCAATTTAAGGTTGTGAAGAATAAAGTACCACAAACTATTGATGAAATAGTAGAAGAAATAAGGACAACCGGAAGGTTAGGACATTCAAAGATCCATACTTATGCAAATCTAACAACCAATAATTAGGATAAATTGGAAGAAGCTTTCATAGGTATGATGATTACTTTCAAAAATGTTCATGTAGAATTTTCTATATAGATTCTACAAGAGTTATATGATAAATTATCAGCTAGATAGACTTATGCACTTAACACATAGAAATATATGAGAGAGGATGCTCTCACCCTACTTAAGGCTAATTGGACAATGGAACAAATTGATGAAATCATGCAAAACTATGCAAAGGAATTCCCCAAGAAATCAAGAACACTGAATATACTTCAAGGGAATTTGAAAGAAGTTGATGAAGAGAGCACCATGATTTGGAAAAATATGCTATGTCCAACCGATAAAATATAGGATATTGCATCTACAGTCGATACCGAGGAACATCGACTGAGTATTGTGACAACAAATATTGATGATGCAACTATGGATAATATATTGGATGGTATTCCTTAGCTTTTGACTAATATAGGTCATGCAGGAATCATAATTAATGATATAACTTAAGGACACCCTGATGACCAAGAAAAGGAAGATAAAATGATAATCAGAGCTACTAAGACCTTAGATAAACAAGTAGAAAAAAAGGTTTCCCGATAAATGGTACTAGGTAATCTAACTATACAAGTACAAGAAATTGATATCGAAAGTGCATCATAAAGGAAGACACCCAAGAAGGTATCAGATACAAATGACGAGAAGGGTGATGACGAAGGTAAAGAGACCAAGAATAGTGGAGTGACAACACAAGGTGATGAACCTAAATAAACCACTGATGTGGTAGATAAAGGTGAAGGTAACGTAGAGATGATGGTAGACACTACTAGTGCTGACACCAGGTTAGCTACCAAGCCACCTACACAAGGAATCACAACTACCAAGCCACCAAATTTGAATACTGAGAACAAGGCTCAATTATCATTAACACTATCTCATACATAAAGTGTACAAGGCAAGAAGAAGAAGATGAAGAAAGGGAGAAAGGATACGGTGACACTAGATGAAATCGTCGATATCCCTAGATGTGACCCAAGGACACTTGATCCTTAATCACTTAAGACATATGGTGAACTGTGCAACTAAAAAGGAGCTCAAGACAACTTGAGGTTAGAAAATAAGAATGCAAAGTGCTAGAGGCTTCAAAGGAGATCTCACAACAACTTGTTCATGATGTGAACATCAATGAATCTACACCCATCATTAATCAACTTACACTGCTCACCAAGGCAATAAATTGACCAGTTAATGATGTCGAGTAGAAGTTAGAAGAGAGAGAAGAAAAAAAGATTCAATACAAGGTTACTAAGAAGGTCAGCTAAGTAGTGGTTGTTAATAAGGTAAGAATCAGAGTTTTATTTGGATTATAAACTTTTACTACTAAAGCACTTACAATTTTGCTAAATTTATGCACATTAGATCACTTCACTATCGAGCTTAGTGAAAAGATGAATAAATTGAATAATTCTCTAAATGATAGTGAAAATAGTCTTACAACCAAGAAACATGCATTTCGTATGCATTACACCAAGGTTCTACAAACATAGCGGTTAAGGCTTGATTTGAAGAAGGAAGAGGACAAGATAAGAGAAATGGCAATCGAGCTTCAGGCTATATTACTACCACATTTAGTATTAATGCAGAAACATGTGACAATGAAAATGAATTTTATTTCCACTCAAGAACTATTTGTAACAGAGAGGATATATGATATGCATGATCATCTAAAAATTTGAATAGTTAACCCTTGAGCACTTAAATGAGGAATGGGAGAAGTTAATGGAAAATCTCAAGAAGACCAATGCTCACATTTTTGACATGTTGTGAGTTTTTTTTTTGTCATTAATTTCAAAAAAGAAGGAAACATATGTATATATCTATGCATACCAAGCATGTACAAAGGGGGAGTCATTATGTATAAGTTGCTATGTAGAATACATCCACAAATACAAGTTTTTGATACTAATGCCAAAGGGGGAGAATGTTACTCCATATGAATTTTGAAGGTTGTCATTAGTATTCAAGTATCCAAATTTCCAGTCGGTAATAGATTCAAAGACATACTAGTCGCTATTATCACCAAGTGGAGATTTAACCGAGTGTATTGATGAAGTAGAGAGTTAACCGAGTACAATGATCACTATGCAACAAACATACCAAGCATGCAGTATACAATGACTACATAGTTTACACCGAGATACACAAGGGACACCGAGCACTAAGAGATAGTATTTAACTAGTAAACCAGTGGTTACATAAAGGTTTTAATTGGTACATCAATATAGGTAACAACTTTTGGTCAAGCTAGATAATGTTTTGCATTGATCAAGCAGGAAATTAATTAAGCATGCACTCATTAATTGTTTGTATCTACTATGTATAGATGATCAAGTTAAATTTTGTACACCATTGATCTTAGGCTTTCTAAGATATTGTAAAACTCTAATTAGGTCAAGAGATTTGATATATTTAATAATAATATGTCATTTTGTAATGATGATGATCAAGTAATGATCAAGTATCCATCATAATAAGGACATCAAGAGATCAGACAAGGGTTTTAGAATAAGGACTACATTGCAACATTCAAGTTTCAGAACAGAGACAAGGCTACCGAGCAGAATAGAAGGTATTATTAGTCACAGTAAGGTGATAAATTCATTCTACTAAAAGGATCTATATTCACAATATTGAGATTTTAATTTGAACATTCAAATCACACTTTTTTTTACTCTCGCAAAATTGTAGCAATCCTAAAATCTCCTAACAGGGTAGACTTAATTGTCTTTGTATAAATATCCTAATAGAGTGCACACATACTTTGAGTTTCTTAATCCTCACATGAGGTAGATCTAATCAATCTTTTTGTTACTCCTAATAGGGTAACCTCACCAGAAGTGATCAATCTTTGTAAGCTCTAAGAAGATACTTTATTACTGTAGTAGTGAATCTTTGTGGGTCTCATCGTCACTGTAATTTTTACCTTATAACATGAGTTTTATGGGATAAAAAAATAATAGTGTCATGTTTACTTATGTTTAATGAATCTTTATTTTTTTGATTACATGCATTTTCATTTCAGCAATGACATTACATGTTTGGTGAAAGCAATCTAATCAATCAGTTATAATAGTATATGTATACAAAGATTTGTTAGAAATTTTTTTAAGGGTGATGATTCTCCCCTCTCAGTACTCACCTTTCTATTATCCCAACAAATTTTACACTTCACAACTAAATTTTTTAGTGTATGCATCACAAACTAAATTTTACACTTCACAAGCTAAAATAAGAAAGGATTATTCATCTTTATCTAGATGTGATTATCAAAATATTATTTCATGTTGTTAGGAGATGTTCTAGTAATACCACATTTTTCTCACTGTAGTCATCATGTTATGGTGGAGAGAGTACTAGAATTTATTCTAATTTAAAAATAAAAGAGGGCCAAATATATTAATCTCATTAAAAATATTTTTCAATTACAAAAACCATAGACTTGTTCCTTAAGATGTCACTGATGAGGTAGTGGATATATAATTTTGTAGAAGATTGAAAGAGAATGAGCATTACAAATAGATATTTATCCTTGTTAATGATAGAATGTTTATTCTACACATTGAGATGATTACAATAGTTTTTGAACATGAAGAATTTGGTTTGAGCATTTTTTGCAATGGATGTTATGAGAATTATTGTTTGGAAATAACTGTAATTTTTTGGGCTAGTAAGTAGAGATGAGAAGTTTCTTCTTGCATTAAATTTTCTCCAAATTGATCTTATCCTTACAACCAAAGATTACTAAGTATGAAGTTGAATCCAGCCCATAGCCTCCAATAAGGAAACAATGCAAAAAAAAGAAGATTACCATGAACAAATTATTGATGAAAGAAAATATTAGAAAATGTGGATGGCCTAATGTCCCTCATTACACCTTTATTCACACATAGATTAATTTTTCTACGAATGAAATTGATAGAAGCCAATAAGGACTCCTTTTTTTCCCAATGACTTCAAGTTCCTAACCCTAACTCCTAGGATCTTCCAAGCCCTCCTCTACTTGTTTTAGGTATTCTCCAATGCTCTCCACAAGGTGGAATCCAAATTTTATTTACTAGGGATAATTATCACTGATTCAATCTTCCCTTCCTAACTTCTCCTTGGATCTATCCAAGAGTCTTTCTAGTTCACTTCAACTTGTCTGTGTTTGCATGGGGTTAAATCACCTTCTAAAACCTTCACTTGATCACTTTAGTTTAGGATTATAAGGTCTCCAATAATGATTTCAATATTTTGATGCAATCTTTTGTTTTAGGCCTATTAGGTCTATTAGCCCTATTTCACTAGTTTTTGCTCAAACTTTCAAAAATTTCCCAAAAACTCCATAAAATATGTCAGATTCTGACACCCTTTGAGTAATTACAAAATATTTTGGTTTTGTCAACTCTCCAAGGCCTCCGTATAGGTGATCTCTAGATTTAAGGGTTTCTAAGGCTAATTGGTTTTGTCAAGAACAGTCAACTAAATTATGATGAAAAATATGTTTAGGTGGATTGATCAAGAGCCCATTTCCTCCAAAGGTTTGTGCACAACCCCGAGGACTCCCAAAATCCACTTAGATTCATCAATTCAATCGAACCCCTGCATTCCAACACCAAAAGACACTTGCAAACACCCAGCCTGATTGCTCTAGACTAGCCTAGGGCTTGCTCACAAAATTAGTAAGGCACACTTCTAGGCCTCCTCCTTCCATATGTACACTTTACATAGGATACCCTAACATGCCCCTCAAGCTTGTGATGATTCCATGGTGGGGTTGCATGTTGGAGCCACACTTTTGCACACAGTTTTAGATAGGCCAAAGACTAGTGTATATACAAAAGAATTTACAAAACCTAACTTAATGAATTGAAAAGGAATTCAAAACAATGAAAATTGAAAGAAAACAAGTCTAATTACATGAATCCCACACACAGATGGTGGATTCAATTCATTCAAGGACCTTACAAAACAAATGATGCTAACTATCTACAAAAACTAGAATAGAATGCAAATGAAGTAAACTTGTATTTCTTCAAAAAAACTTCCAACCTCAAGATATGGGCTTATTTGTAGTTATATACCTTCTCCTCACAAGTGTAGGTGGTTATAATAGTGACCATTCACTAAAACATTGAGTTTGTCCCTGTTTGGACAATGTTGTCATGCAACTTTGCAAAGTTGCAAAAGTTGTCATGACAACATTTTAACATTTTATCATCTCATACCTAAAACCAATTTTTTCTACTAGCTCTTAATTCAAAATAAACTGTCGACTCTTGATAACCTCTCTAGGAGGGGTATTTATATTTTCAATAGATGTAGTCTTTCTCTTGTAGAGTCTGAATCTTGTGACCATATCATGCTCCATTTTCCTTTCACTCGTAAAGTATAGGATATCATCTTTATAAAATATAATGTATGTTGGAGTTTTCCTTCTTTATAGAAGGACTTTATAGATCAATGGATCTACCTGCCTCAGAACTTCATAGATAAAGATCTAGGGGTCCTCATTCCTCCTCATTTTTGCTAGAGGATTTGGAAAGAATGCAACAATAGAATATTTAGAGAAAATAAGTCTACCCCCGAAGTGGTAGGAAACCAAATTTGTAGGACATTGGAAGAAAACTAAATATCCTTTAGAAAGAGGGAAAATGAAATAAATGACATAGATATTACTTCTATCAATCTGAGATCCATGGCCACTTGGACTTCGCCGCCTGTAGATTGGGTCAAAGCTAACTTTGACGGGGCTGCAAAGGGAAACCCGAGAATTGCTGGAGGAGAAGGCATAATAAGATATCAGAATGGTAATTGTGTTAGTGTGATTGATTCTCCTTTGGGAATTCAAATTAACCATAGGGATGAGGTTATTGCTTCCCTTAATGTTATTTTGTTGGCAGAGGAACTGGGCTGTAAGAAAGTCTGGCTAGAGTGAGACTCTTTAAATATTATCAATAACATTAGTGGCAAAAGTAAGACGTCATGGACTATTGAACATATTATTTCTAATATTAATAATATGGCTTCAAATTTTACATCATTTTATGTCACTCATAATTATAGGGAAACCAACGTAGTGGTAGATAGTCTTGCAAATTTTGGCGCAAAGAATGATGTCACTTGCAAGTGGCATGGGAATGAAAAAAATATTGATAAGGTTGGATTATTACTCAATTATGACTGGGTTAATCACAAGGCAAGTGAAGTCATTCACATTAATCATTCTGA
Organism: Thuja plicata; assembly: GCA_018584345.1. Lineage (NCBI taxonomy): Eukaryota > Viridiplantae > Streptophyta > Pinopsida > Cupressales > Cupressaceae > Thuja > Thuja plicata. The sequence goes on along the minus strand of MU224049.1, from coordinate 3,222,791 downwards.
TTAATTCTCATCTGAGATGGGGTACGACGACAGCTTCAAGCCATGTGAAGTGTCAAAATTATGATGACATACTTCAGCTGCAAGCTTTCTGGGGTATCTTTAATTACTCTATGGTTTGGAATATCTGCATTCGCTCTAAACTGAAAATTAGTACGAAACATAACAGAGAAAGAGGTAACACCAAGACTGAAGAGAACAAAGTTATGGCGGTGATTTGAAGAGAGAAGAAACCGCAGAGTGTACATGGAGGAATGAAAAAGAGGTATGGAGCAAGCTCAAGAAGGGTAAAGTTCATAGATACTAAAAGCGTCTCTATAGTAACAACAAGGAAGTGACGAAAGCTTTTGTTAATGGTTGGGAGAACGGGAAAGTAAACATACTAGGAAAATCTATCAAGCTCATTCTAGACCGCCTTGCAAAAATTATGGATCTCCCTTTGGAGGGAAAGCATTTTTCTAAATACAAAAAAGAGGCCAACAAAGGGTATCAAAAATTCCCTATAACTGATGAGGAGAGGGCCATGCTCGTGAAAGGTGATCTGGACTATGTCAATCTATCTAACATTAAGTGCATTTGGGCAATCATGATCTGGGCTATCATGGAGTACTTCACCCTTGATGGTAGGTGTTCAAAGATATACAACTACCATTTCATTCTAGTTAACCATTTCTGTTGTTAGCACTTTTTCTTGTATGAATCACAGTGCTTGAAATAACTACTTGAACACCATGCTTCCTAATACTGATTCAGGGACAAGAAAAGACTAATTGCTAAGGACTGGATAAGGTCCTTCTTCATTTTCGAGCTCCACATATACTCAGGCAGGTTTTACCTTTTATGATAACTATTTACACAGTATGTTTTAATGTGGACACTGATTTGCTATGTATCTCTTATGAAACCAACTGATAAATTACCTTGCAACTGACCAAGCATAATCAAATACAATATATAACCATATAAACCATGATCCTTAATATAGAAAAAACCAGTGATACAAGGATTTTCATCCTTCTTCCTTTTATGTAGGAGGGATAACCTAATGATCCACTCTTCAAGGGATCAACAAACTAAAA
>MU224049.1:3203443-3215414 GCA_018584345.1 Thuja plicata | reverse complement strand
GAAATATAACTTACAATAAAATTTCCCAAGACCAATAGGGACCTGCTCTCAGCAGAGAAAAAGGAACCCTTACAACTGAGAAAAGAAGGCAAGATATAGAAGAGGGAGAAACCCTAAAACTTCTAGGAAATTGACACATGTCTCCCTCTCAAATCTGATTCTTATTCATTCTTTACTTTTTTTTTAAAAAGATCTGATTATTTAGTCAATTTTTCAATTTCACCTGCCTCAGAAAACATCTGATTTTCCTTTTAAAGTATCTCTTTCCTTTTTAATGTCCGTAGACATTGCTTGTTTCTTTTGTCAACATTATCAGGCCTCTTTTGCGCCCATCCCTGTACTGGATCCCTTGCCATGAACACTCACCAACTGACCATAACCTCTCAGGATGAGAAGTGACCCTTGATGGCTGCCGCTCAATTTCTCATTAATGAATCCTCTATCATGACCATGCCTTTGCCAGCTGCAACTGAGAGCAATAACTTTTGAGTGGACTCTACATCCTTTTCCATGCCTCTGAGTCTTTCTTTCTTCACCGACATTGAAACAAATCAAATTCTAGGATCAACAGACTCTCTGCGCACAGCCTTCTACAATTGAAACCTCTCTGATTAATCCTGGAACATAAGCACAGAGAAATCATGGCGAACAAACACTCTTGTACCAAATCTACCACCAAGATTTCAAATTCGAAGTCCTGCGACCTTGCGACCAACTGTTAGTCTCTTTGTTGCGAGCGTTTTCTCTTAACCATGGTCTGATCTTCAGATTAGGCGACAATGTAATTCCTTTACCTCGGCTAACCCAAGTCTTTCCAGCGATCAGGTGACTATGCAAAAATCTAAGTCACGGGGAGTTAACCTGAACTCATCCATTCTTCTCCAAACTACGCGACAAACCCTTGTTTTTTAACTTTTTATGGTAATCGCTAAGTCGCTGGATGCTCATTTCAATTTTCAAGACTTCACGACAACACTTAGTCGCTGATTCGGGTGATAAGATTAACTTATCCTTATTATATAGCACATGCCCTTTTCTGTTTACAGCAACCTCACGACATACCTTAATCACTTAGTCAGAAGCACTTTTTACCTAGGGCACTTTTATCACCAGACTACATGACCACTGTCAGATCCTTTTACTTCTTGATCGCATGGCTGTCTTTTAATCGCTTTACATTTCCTTATGCCCTTAAATTATCAGGATACTTCACGACCGAGGGAAAACATACCTTAGTCTCCTTATCGTGTGATCCTTCTCCTTTATCAAGTGATCAGGCGACAACCATTAGCTCTGTGATAGATGTCATCTTTTCTTTCGTCCACTTTATACACACTGGGAATCTGATTCACCGCCCTGATCTGGCGACATCCCGACTGAAGGAAATCACTTAACATGAAACCGTTAGTCGCATGGTCGCAAATGTTATGTCTTAACTTCCAATTAATCACGAGACCACGCGACTGAAGCAAAGCTTTAACTGTTTGAATGTCCTGATCCAGCGATCATGCGACATGAAGTGAATCGCGAAGTCGGAAGACATTTCTTTGACCTGTTGACTCTTCTCGTGATCACCCGACTGAGGTGGGTCCCGTTCCTTTTAAAGCTTTATAACATGGAAATCAAGAGACAAACCAACTAAAGAGAGATCGCCAAGTCTCGAGACATAGATGGAATATTCTATTTCTTAACGAGACTACGCGACACAAAGGAAAAGCAAAGTCGGGAGAAGCTTTGGCATATTCGATCTGGGTCATGCGATCAAGCGACCTGACTTAAAGAACATGCCTTTAGTGACTTGAAAAAGGTAATGAAAAAACATAAGACATGGAAAAGGGTTTTAAACATGCATCGTTTAACACTTGATTGCTAGGGTTTTCAAGGTTTTGACAATTTTGGCAATGTAGAGGCATAAAAACCTGAAAATTTGCAGAGTTGAAGCCAGACTGAACAAGAAGGGACTGAAATGGATAGGCCAGAACCAGAAAAAGGACAAGGAACTAGGAGAACCACCAAATAAGAAATATTACCAACATCTGTCATGAAATTGGGGTTTGTTTTCCCTACTATCTTTTAAGCTCACTCAATAACAATATTATTGATAATAGAGCTAAATCTTCCCCTATTTTACATGAGGGTTTAATTATGTTGATAATGAATTATGTTAAAAACAATATCCCTGACCCCATCCCCAAGAGAATTGAGAATGTTAAGAGGAAGAGTGTGGAGATGTCTATTGGTAAGATTTCTAGTAAGGCGAAAGGAAAAAAAATTGTAAAGGCCCCATTGTTACTGATATTTGTTTGTCAATTAATGAAAACATCGAGGGGATGAAAATTGATGATGAATAAGATATCAAGTCATCCAAGGAGGAGGGGTTCATTAGGAACCTGAGTAAAAATTATGAATTGAATATGAACATCATCGGTACCAATGAGCATTTGGGTGTTAAGGATGATATTGAGGAAACATAGATGACGGAGAAAAAAATTATGGAAGAAATCACTGAAGAAATTGACAATATTATTCATACCCACATGGAGGACCATACTATAAAAAATGATGGTGATGAGGAGAAAAACCATGAAATTCAATACTCTCATAGGGAGTCGGGGGACATTGACTCCCACTTTGATGACCAAACTTTCAAGAATGATGGTGAGGAAGATCAAAAACAAGATTTTCAGGATTCTCACAGGAATATTGGGGATATGGAGGAAATAGAAACTGACAAGGGAAAAACTGAGAATGAGGAGACAACCATCCTAGAAGAGGAAGCTCACAAAGTTGATAAAGAAAAAACTGCTAATGAGAATGAGGATTATAGCCATGAAATCCCAAAAGGTGACTTCAAAGTGAACAAGGACTAGAATATGAGGTGCCTTGAAGACAATCTCCATGAGAGGGAGGTCAATGTCAAAAGGATGGCTACTATATCCTTCCTCAAATGGCCAAAAATAAAGCAGAGAATAGCTATAACATGGATAAATGGATTCAGGATGATATTAAGGATATTAAAGATAATTATAACAACCTAGAAGACAAAAATACATTGCTGGAGGAAATTGTGGACAAGATGCATAATGATGCTATCATGTACCAGCAAGGGAATGATGTTTTTGACAAGGTTAACAATATGGACACTAAGATAATTACTACAATTGTTGATAATAGGCTTAAAAAGGTTAATGAAAAGGTTAACAACAACAAGGCGCTTTTGAAAAAACTAACTACCATCAGCAAAATGGGTATGCAAAACTATATGGAAAATCTGAAATCCCTGTACATCCTTCTGGCAAGAAATTACAATGATAAGGCTAGGCAAGAGGATGATGGCCCTCAAGAAACTCATATCTCATGCCCAGGTACAAGGACTAACTCGAGCACTAAAAAGAAAGTTGATGTTCAAATGAAAGATATAACCAAGCTGTGGGACTCGATCCAGAGTATGGAGCTATAGATGGTTGAAGTGCAGATGTTGGAAGATCATATGGAAGCTATCTAGCTTCATTTATGGAATGTTTTGGTCACTGGAAGTTTTTTTTTTGCCATCTACTGGAAGCTTTTGTAGTTTTTTGTTTTTTTGTTTTATAATGTTAGCTACTGTGTAATCTGGGGTTTAGCCCTCTTTTGGCTCTGTCATGTGTGGCAGTTCATTGTTATCTTTGTTATTTCTTGTCTATCTTTTTGATGCTATGTAAAGGGTTTCAGGGCCCCTTCAAAACCTATTATTACCTTAATAAATTTTTTTTTTAACATTTTGTGCAAATTTTCTCCTAACTTATCCAAATGACCTATAAAATTAATATAATAATGGAAATTAATCTTAGAAGACATTTTAGGCTTAATTACATCCTTTCCTACACATTTCAATACTTTTTCCCAAAATCCCAAATTCAAGCCTTAAAGAGACCTAACACCAAACTACATCTTAACAAAAAACCATTACTAGATTAGACTAAGGCTTACCTAGATCTCCTAAACACACACACACACACACACACACACACAATATACCTTCTAAGGTCTTTCAAAATACTCTTGACCTAGCTAGAGTTAGTACAATCCAAAACAAAAACTAAGGAACTTAGAGATGTCCTAGGTGCTCCTACACCATTCTCCCAAATAAAAAGAATGTAATTCACCGCTAGATTGATCAAGTTGGGATCTATCCCAAGATTCTTGAATACTATCTTTTTGAGCCAAGTAGATTTTTCATCCCCTTTCCATGCCACTTGACCAAGTGTTCCCAATAGATCTTCTGTCTGGTATGCTTATGCATTCTGGAATTAAGGATCTTCTCTACTTTTGTAGAAGATGTAGACAGCAACTGGAGGTCTTTTAACTCTTGTATCACATCTATAAGACTATTACCTAGATTAGGAGTTGGACCCTTGTAAAGGATAAAATTGGCTACATTAAAGACACGATTAAGGCCTATATCATTTGGCAATTCCACTTTACAAGCTTTATTAGCATATTTAGCAATAATAGTACAAGGTCCCAATCTTGTCATTTGAAACTTCTTGGGAACTCCTTTATGTAGCCTTTCCTTGTTCAAATTCACTATCACAAGATCTCCTACTTGAAACTGAAGATCCTTCTTCCTTTCATCAACTTTATGTTTTGTATTTGCATTACTCTTTGCCAATGACTTCTTGACTACATCATCCACCTCCTCTAAGGAATGGGAAAAATATTCAGCATAACCACTCCTTGCAGATCCATCTCTTAATTATATGAGCTCAAAAATTCCCCTTGGGTGCAATCCATAGACTATTTCAAATAGGCTCCTTCCTGAGGTCCTGTTCATTGTATCATTGTAGGCATATTATGCTTGTCCCAAAATGTGATCCCAAGTCTAGTCATATTATTTAGTGAGGCATCTCAGTAGATTACCTAAGCTCCTATTTACCACCTCAGCTTGACCATCTATCCAGGGGTGGTATGCAAACCCAAAAGACTAATTAGTGTCAAGCTTGTGCCATAGTTTTTTCTAAAAATGACTCATAAATTTTGAGTCTCTATCTGACACTATATTAAGGGGTAGGCCATGAATCCTCACCAATTCCTTCCATAACAAGTGAGAAATATGAAAATCATCATGAACTATCTTGCAAGGTACAAAGTGTACCATTTTACTAAATCTGTCCATTATGACATAAATATTATCAAATCCCTACTTTGTCCTTGGTAAGCCTACTACAAAATCCATGCTGAGGAATTCCCATGGCCTGCTAGGAATGAGGAGGGGATGGTAGAGACCAACATTGTAAGAAGTTCCCTTGGCCTTTTGACAAACAATACAATAGTCTACATACTTTCTGATGTCATTATTTATCCTACGAAAATTATAAAACCTTTGTACTAACTCTTGAGTCTTGTTGACCCCAAAGTGACCACTAAGGGCCCCATTGTGCTTTTCTTGAATCAATTTCTCCCTCATTGACCCCCTAGGGAGATAAATATGACTAGCCTTAAAAAATAACAAATTCTACATTGTATAGTCATAGAATTCACCATGAAAATGATTTTGGTGATCTTTACATACCTTGTAGACCTCTACAAAGTCTCCATTCTCAAAGTATAATTCCTTGAAGCTATCAATGCCAATTCCCTACAACTAAACTTCTTGCACTGTCAAAAGCCTCCTGCTTAGTGCATCAACTACCTTAGTTTGTTGCCCCTTCTTATGCTTGATGTTAAGTGTATAAGCCTGTAGGTACTCCACCCATTTCATATGCTTATAATTGAGCTTATCTTGGGTATTTAAAAAGCTAAGGGCTTGGTTATCATAATAGACCACAGACTCCTTAGGAAGGAGATAATGTCTCCACTTTCTCAATTCTTGGACTAGGGAATACATCTCTAGATCATAGGAAGAGTACTTCTTGTTTGCATCAATGAGGTTATCACTGTGAAAATCTAGTGGCCTCCCTTCTTGGCTTAAAAAAATCACTATGGCAATGTTTCTAGCATCACACTCAACTGTGAATTGTTTTTCAAAACTAGGGAGAACTAGGATGGGTTGTGTGGCTATCCTCTTCTTCAACACTTCAAAACCTTGATTTGCTTTTTCATTCCACTAAAACTTGGTTTTCATTCCACCTTTTATGGTGTCTAACATAGGTGCACTTATAGCACTGAATTGTTTGATGAAATTTCTATAATACTGAGATAGACCATGAAAACTCCTCACCTCTATGGAATTCTTAGGAGTTGTCCAGTTGATGATTGCCTCTACCTTTCTTGGGTCCATTTTGGCATTCCCTTGAGATAAAACAAAGCCCAGATATACTAATTCCAGCTTCATGAACTGACACTTATCCAAATTTATCATTATATTTTCCTCATGCAACTTTTTAAACACAATTTGTGGGTCCTTAAGATGTTCTTCACTAGACTTGCTAAAGATCAAGATGTCATCAAGATAGAAAACTACAAACTTAACAATATAATCCTTCAACACCTCATTCATAAGCCTCATGAATATGGATGGGGCATTATATAGCCCAAATGGAATTACAATACACTCATACAACCCTTCAGTGGTCTTGAAGAAAATCTTCCACTCATCCCCTTCTTTGACCCTAATTTGGTGGTATCTACTCTTTAGGTCAATCTTAGTAAACTAATTAGCATCCCTAAGCAGTCCATTACATTTTCTTCCCTTGGGATGGGGAATCTATACCTAATGGTGATTCTATTTATGACCCTAGAATCAATGCACAACCTCCAACTACCTCCCTTCTTAAGGGCTAAGACAGTAGGAACAAAACATGGGCTTATACTTCACCTAATGAGACCCCTGTCTATATGTTCTTGTATTTGCTTGCAAATGTCCTCATTTGTTGAGGGGTCATCTTGTATGTAGATTTATTGGGGATTGTTTCTCCTAGGATGAAATCTATTTGATAGTAAATGGATCTTTTAGGGGTTAGGGTAGCTTGTTGTACATCACTCACAATGTCTTGAAATTCCTTCAACATTTCTTCAATCTCCATAGGAAGCTTTGTCTCCTTCTCTATCTTCACTATCTTTTCTTCCTTTGCCTTCAAAACAAGTGCATATCCTACTCATTCTTCTTCTTCTTCTAGGGCTTCTAAGAACTCTTTCTCAACTACCAAATGGAAAATAGGCCCTGTGGACTTCACTTCTCCCTCTTCTAACCAAGAATGGATTTTAAAAGTTACACCATCCTTTTTGAAAGAGTAAGCATTCTTGGCTCAATCATGCATGGATTGTATATCAAATTACAAAGGCCTTCCCAATAGGAGGTGGCAGACATCCATTAGAAAAACCTCATAGAGTAATCTATCCTTATATCTCCAAAAAGGGAAGTCCACACATGCTTTCTCATTAATAAGTACATGTTGTCCCTTGTTCAACCAAGTGACTCTGTATGGATTGTTACAAGGAATCATTTTAGTTTGAGTTTAACAACTACCTCCTCTAACACAATATTTTCAGTTGACCCTAAATCAATAATGACTATGAAAGCTTTCCCCATTATTTTACACTTTATCCTAAACAATGCTCTTCTGTGACTGGGTTCTTCTCTCACTGGATCTTTAATCACTATCCTTCTAATCATCAAGTTCTCTCCTTCTTCTAATTGTAAGGGTGCCTCTATATGTTTTTTGTTGCTTGAATCCTCTTGAACCAAATTTACTCTTTTTCACTCCCTTGGGATGTAAACCCCTTCTTTAGACACCTATAAGCAGGATTTCCTAATTGGTTGCAGTGGTAAGTGTTCAAGCTTAGAATTGTCACCCTAACTCAGGCATTCGGGCTAAACGACAATTCCATCCTCACAATGGAAACTTCCTCTAGCTGTGGATGAACTATGGATGAGGAAGAGTCTCCGGATTCTAGGTCGGCTCCTATTTGATTCAGGATATCACCTCCTGATTTGAAACTTGATAGGGAAAGGGAAAAAAGAAACTTTAAAACTAGAAATAGATAGGGGTGATACACCAAGAATGAATTCAGACTTCATAAAAAGATGAATTTCAATCCCGACTCATGAATGAATACTTTAACAATCTAAATCTTTGTTCAACATATAGGTTAATAAATTCATGCTATCAGGGTTCTACCACAAATAGCTTGGAGAATTAACAACATACATTTCTCATGCAAGGCCGAGGGGCAACGAATTTTCTTGAGAACGAACATAATTTCATTCACTTCTTTCAGATAATAACCAATTTAACACTTGCTAGAAAAGATGAAACAGGATTGGATATTTAAAAAACAAGTACACAAAATGGGAGCCAAAGAATCTGTTTCATTTCTTCAAAAATCTGACAAGATGATTACAAAAATGGCCTTCAAAGCACCTAGGAATGATATATTCAGTAATAATGCCCTCTCTCCAAAATCTGCAACTAGATGGATACAAAAATGCATGGAAAAATGGTATAGGAACAAAGTAGTTCACTAAAACCTCTTTTCCACCAAATCTGACTCCCATAAATTGACAATCTCACTCCCTTAAGAAGCCCTCCAAACCCTAATCCGAAAATCCAAGACTTCTAAATTGCCCAATGTTAGCCTAAAAATATGCCCAAAAATGTGCCATCAATCAAGCTTTTCACAAACTTCCTCTAAAAAGCCTCTTCCCTAAATTTTTGGCCTAATATAAGGAATTAAATCCCTTTTACATAAGAATGCAAAAAATATATTAACTTTAATATTAGAAAAGACTAATACTAAAATATAATATAAAAGAAAGTAACTCTTAGACATAAATCTAAAAACCTAAATTCTAAACTTAGATAAAAATCTAAGTATGAGTTAATACAAAGTGGAGAGTCGACAAGACTCAATCCACTTGCATATACATGTCTCGAGAGTAAGGAAATAGGTGGCATGCTTAGTTTTCAAGGCTTTGCTGTCACTGCCTTCTGCACAGGCATTAATGGCATTTGCATAGCTTGGCAGACTCTAATTTTTATCTCATTTTTATCTTGGCATTTGAGCTTATGTCATTCATCAAAGCCAATCAGGGGAAAATGAAAACCCTAACATAGAACAGATCTTTGAAAGTTGCTGAAGAAGCTCGGCATCAATGTGAATAAACTCGATCTTGCTCGATTCAAGCCTTCAGTTGCACTGGAGATTAATGTTTATTGCACTAGAGCTCAACCTAAACAGGGAACTTGGCATCAAACTGTAAGTTCATTATTCAAACTCCCTGTTTTACATTTGCAATGAAATGAATTTGAAATGAAAATGTAATCATGATTCACGGCTCTATATTGTCGATTCTTCCTGATACTTCACTGTTGTTTTCAAATATGACTATTTCTTTTGAGAGTATACCCACGGTTTATAAATTTGAAGTCGGCTGTACTTGTTACTAGCAGTCATATAACCGGTCCTTGTAGTTGTTGTTTACACATGTTGAAAGTTGTGACTAGAAGTCCGACTAGACTGCAAACTTTAAACTGCAAGTTTTACCTGTATCTTTGTCTCTGAAGCTTTATCATGGATCCATTAGAAGCTTCTTCCTTTGTTCCATTTTTTAATTCTTCTGTAACAATATTGTGCATCTCTTTAGTAATGCCATCAAGTTCAACCTCAAACTTTTGTAGGGTGTGGTTCTATTGCATGTGCCTCCTGTGGACCATTGACCATTCTCAGAATCATCTACTATGAAGCTTTAAGCCCACTCCTCATATCAGGCTCAAATACAATTTCATGCAAAGGAACACCAGTTCGGTTCAAATCCATCTTGCATGAACTCGAATACATTGAGATTTCTCTTTTACTTGTATAGCTGCAAGCCCATATCATGTTTCACGGCATCCATTGTTTATATATCTCTGTTGAATTGTATATTTGTCGTACTATTGTTGGTTAGCAAGCTATGAACATATCACACTCGGGATGCACTATTAAAATCTTCCTTCATACCTGATGACAACTGGAAATCCAGTATATAACTTTTGGGCATTGTATGAAGTTGTCATAACTGTTTTTTTTTTAAGCTTCAAATGCCAAAATATATAGCACAGTTTTAGAAAATAACAAGAACTCATTGACAATAAGCACTGAAAATTGATATTTTCTAAAAATCTAGCTTATTCTTTTAAGCTTGAGCCCATAACTAGCAGATAAATGATGTCCTCTTCACTATATATGAAGCTTGTGAACATTTTGATTACATACTGGGAGCATATTTCCCATTTTCATGAAACTTTTGTATTATTGTCAACTGCAACTTTATCAAATTCTATATCTTCCTTAGCATATTCTGTGATAACATAGAAATGAAGTCCCAAAATCTTGACTGAGAATTCTGAAGATGAAGAAATATTTTCTCTTTTCAAAATGGCTGCATGAAAACACTTCTTGTGTAATTAATAGCTATAAACTTGATGAACTGATGAATGCTCTTCTTTGCAAACCATGTATGATGAGATCGGCCATGCTGGATAGTTGCTTCAGGAAACCATGAAAATACCTCTTAATAACTTACTAAAGTTGCAAGGTTATGAATGAAAAATGTTAAAGATATAATCTGTTATAAATAAAACCATTGCATCTTTCACTCATAACCTTCACAAATCTTAGAAGATGATTATAACTGAGAGATACTTAACACACTTTCTTATTTCCATAGTAGATAAGTACTTTGATCTTAATGATGTTCTTCTTCTAGTTACACATACTCTGTTCCATTCAATACATATTTTATCTTATGTTCAACTTACTCCTGTAGCTTTGTCCACTGTATACAATTCTCATTGATGCTGAATCTGCACTTAAAATGATAAGATGAAAATGTTTGCTCATTATTAATAAAGTTCAAGCACGGGCTTGTGACATTCAAAAACACCAGAATGTTAACTAATGAGGTTCGAGCACGGGCTCGTGACACTCACTGCATCTTTCAAATATAGCACAGAATTTACATAAAAATATGTTTTTCTGATATTATTATTTTGTCAATGCAAATGCATATCTTGCTATTACATTGATATCATCAGTAAATATGTAGTTCAGGGAGTTTGACTGATGTATGGTTTTTTTAGGCTTTTATGTATTACTTAGATCCAATTGGATCTAATATATCTTTCACACCATGATGCAGGATTCAGGACCACAGAAGACCTAGAGTGCAGGACAATTAGAGACAAGACCTACAATATGAAGACTTCAGATGATGCAAATGAACCACTCCAGAAACTAGAAGACCTCTTAAAGGCAATTCATAGACCCTAGACTCTATCATGCTTCCTTCTTTCTTTCTTTTTTGCATATGTACTCTAAGTTTCAGTATGCAAGATGTGACCTTGAAGGAACACTTGTCTAATACATTCAGTATGAATGCACAATGTAATGATCATTTATGAATATGAAAGCGTGAATTTGATCAAAACTTAGAGTATAAATAAAATCTAATAATATGAATGTGATAGCAATGCATTCATCTGTATTGGTTGAACAGTAATGTCAAAGAGATGTATTTTTATGCAAATCTTACTTTTTTACCGCATGTAAAAATTTGGGTAACAATTCTGGCGACCTCTGATGGATGTCTGCCTTCTTGACATTGGGACTAGTAGCCTAAAAAGTCCATTGCACATTGAGTCTATTGATCACCTATGGAAACCCTAAACCTAATCTGTGGATATAAGAAAACCCTTCCCCAATGATTGCGGGTATGTCTATGATTTGAGGTAGTGAAGAAAACTCCATTACGAAAAATTGTAGATGTATCCTTGATCACTGAGGAATGATTTCCTTGTGTTTGCAGATTAGGAAAGCAACCTTGGAAGACCTTGCAATCTTGAAGACTTATTGAAAACTAGGAAGACTAAACTAAAACTGACTTAATTGTGCTTGACAACACTTAGGGAAACTGGAAAACCTAAACTAACCTACTTTAACCAGCTTGCAGCCTGGCTAAACAAAACCATTCACTGATTGTGAAAAATAACTTCCCATCCTTTTAAGCTCA
>MU224049.1:3168541-3200866 GCA_018584345.1 Thuja plicata | reverse complement strand
ATCTAAAAACCTAAATTCTAAACTTAGATAAAAATCTAAGTATGAATTAATACAAAGTGGAGAGTCAACAAGACTCAATCCACTTGCATATACATGTCTCGAGAGTAAGGAAATAGGTGGCATGCTCGGTTTTCAAGGCTTTGTTGGCACTGCCATCTACACAGGCATTAATGGCATTTGCATAGCCTGGAAGACTCTAATTTTTATCTCATTTTTATCTTGGCATTTGAGCTTATGTCATTCATCAAATCCAATTAGGGGAAAATGAAAACCCTAACATAGAACAGATCTTTGAAAGTTGCTGAAGAAGCTCGGCATCAATGTGAATAAACTCAATATTGCTGGATTCAAGCCTTCAGTTGCACTAGAGATCAGTGTTTATTGCACTAGAGCTCAACCTAAACAGGGAACTTGGCATCAAACTGTAAGTTCATTATTCGAATTCCCTGTTTTACATTTGCAATGAAAATCTAATCATGATTCATGGCTCTATATTGTCGATTCTTCATGATACTTCACTGTTATTTTCAAATATGACTGTTTCTTTTGAGAGTATACCCACGGTTTATAAATTTGAAGTCGGCTGTACTTGTTACTAGCAGTCATATAACCGGTGCTTGTAGTTGTTGTTTACACATGTTGAAAGTCGTGACTAGGAGTCCGACTAGACTGCAAACTTTAAACTGCAAGTTTTACCTGTATCTTTGTCTCTGAAGCTTTATCATGGAGCCATTAGGAGCTTCTTCCTTTGTTCCATTTTTAAATTCTTCTGTACCAATATTGTGCATCTCTTTAGTAACGCCATCAAGTTCAACCTCAGACTTTTGTAGGGTGCGGTTCTATTGCATGTGCCTCCTGTGTACCATTGACCATTCTCAGAATGATCTACTGTGAAGCTTTAAGCCCACTCCTCATATCAGGCTCAGATACAATTTCAAGCAAAGGAACACCAGCTCGGTTCAAATCCATCTTGCATGAACTCGAATACACTGAGATTTCTCTTTTACTTGTATAGCCGCGAGCCCATATCATGTTTCATAGCATCCATTGTTTATATATCTCTGTTGAACTATATATTTGTCGTACTGTTGTTGGTTAGCAAGCTGTGAACATATCACACTCGGGCTGCACTATTAAAATCTTCCTTCATACCTGATGACAACTGGAAGTCCAGTATATAAATTTTTGGCATTGTATGAAGTTGTCATAACTTTTTTTTTTTTTAAGCTTCAAATGCCAAAATATATAGCACAGTTTTAGAAAATAACAAGAAATCATTGACAATAAGCACTGAAAATTGATATTTTCTAAAAATCTGGCTTATTTTTTTAAGCTCAAGCCCATAACTGGCAGATAAATGAAGTCCTCTTCACTATATATGAAGCTTGTGAACATTCTGATTACATACTGGCAGCATATTTCCCATTTTCATGAAATTTTTGTATTATTGTCAACTGCAACTTTATCAAATTTTGTATCTTCCTTAGCATATTCTGTGATAACATAGAAATGAAGTCCCAAAATCTTGACTGAGAATTCTGAAGATGAAGAAATAATTGCTCTTTTCAAAATGGCTACATGAAAACACTTCTTGTGTAATTAATAGCTATAAACTTGATGAACTGATGAATTCTTTGCTTTGCAAACCATGTATGATGAGATCGGCCATGCTGGATAGTTTCTTCAGGAAACCATGAAAACACCTCTTAATAACTTACTAAAGTTGCAAGGTTATGAATGAAAAATGTTAAAGATATAATCTGTTATAAAAAAAACCATTGCATCTTTCACTCATAACCTTCACAAATCTCAGAAGATGATTATAGCTGAGAGATGCTTAACACACTTTCTTATTTCCATAGTAGATAAGTACTCTGATCTTAATGATGTTCTTCTGATGGTTACACATACTCTATTCCAGTCAATACATATTTTATCTTATGTTCAACTTTCTCCTGTAGCTTTGTCCATTGTATACAATTCTCATTGATTCTGAATCTACACTTAATATGATAAGATGAAAATGTTTTCTCATTATTAATGAAGTTCGAGCACGGGCTCGTGACATTCAAAAAAACCAGAATTTTAACTAATGAGGTTCGAGCACGGGCTTGTGACACTCACTACATCATTCAAATATAGCATAGAATTTACATAAAAATATGTTTTTCTGATATTATTAGTTTGTCAATGCAAATGCATATCTTGCTATTACATTGATATCATCAGTAAATATGCAGTTCAGGGAGTTTGATTGATGTATGGTTTTTTTAGGCTTTTATGTATTGCTTATATCCAATTGGATCTAATATGTCTTTCACACCATGATGCAGGATTCAGGACCACAGAAGACCTAGAGTGTAGTACAATTAGAGACAAGACCTAGGATATGAAGACTTTAGATGATGTAGATGAACCACTCCAGAAACTAGAAGACCTCTTAAAGGAAATACATAGACCCTAGACTCTATCATGCTTCCTTCTCTCTTTCTTTTTTGCATATGCACTCTAAGTTTTAGTATGCAAGATGTGACCTTGAAGGAACACTTGTCTAATACATTCAGTATGAATGCACAATGTAATGATCATTTATGAATATGAAAGTGTGAATTTGATCAAAACTTAGAGTACAAATAAAATATGATAATATGAATGTGATAGCAATGTATTCATCTGTATTGGTTGAACAGTAATGTCAAAGAGATGTATTTTTATGCAAATCTTACTTTTTCCCCGCATGTAAAAATTTGGGTAACAGTAACGCTTCATGCTTGCAAAGTATGAACCTCTCCCTTATCCACTATTTATTCTTCTCCAATTTTATTTGCTGCATCTTCCTCTATTGCAACCTCCTTTTCTTGGGCTTCCTTACTTTTTCTCTATCAACATGGCTTCACCTTGTGTCTTTTGTTTTGTATTCCTACTACCAAAGCCTCCTCTATGGCCTCTGTCATCTCTTCCTCTTCCTCTGCCTCTATTATTGCGTGAGTCTTATTTATTCTTCTGCTTTTCCTCAACCTTAATAACCAATTGGTGGCATCTCTATATTCTGGTAGGAGTTAGGAGACTAAACTCATATTGTATAGTCCATATTAATCCATTTAGATACCTGGCTACTTTCAAACTCTCATCCTCTACAACTCTTGATACAAGAGCATCCTAGGGTAGTTGGTAATCCTGTGTCACCAAAATAATGTTTTGGTTTTATTTGGTTTTAGTAGTAAAATCAGTTGGAAACCTAAGGTTCTTAGTCACTTTGGTGATAGTTCTCTATTTGAAGATGGGTTGCCTCACCGATGGACTTGGTGACTCAACTTGGTGGTGCTCGGTGCTACATTGCTCGATAGTTTCTTCACTCGGTGGTGTTCGATATTCAGTGATATTCTACTTGGAGGTATGCTACTCTATTGTAGTTGTTAGATTTTTAAAACTCAATGGTGTCTTTCTTGGTAGCTTATCACTTAGTTTTTCCTGTTTGAAGGATTTTTCTTGGTGACTTCACCAACTGGTTGTTGTTGGTTCATTGTTGTCTTACCGAGTGGTCTAGGTCTCAGTGTTCTTTATTTCTGACTAGTTGTTGGAGTTCACCAACTTGTGTTTGTGGATTGGGCGGTCATTGGAGATTGCATCCATGATTTGAGGGGGTCATTGGGATCGTGCTGAGTTTTGGAGTGTGTATATTTGATGCATTGGATCTTTTGTGGACCTAAATCTGAGTTGGTTTTTTTTAGTCAACTGGTGCATTTAATATTTATTTATCATGAATTATAATGGCTGACTATGTCATTTAATAATTATTTACAAGACAAATTGTGGTTGTATTGTATAAAAGAGAGTCTAGGTTGATGTTTTAGGGAGGAGATAGAAAGGGGATAACCTAAAAATTTGTAAAGTGTTATGTATAGTTGTAAGTGGATAGAAAGAAACTTATAATATTTCTTGGTGGCTTGCAAGCACAAGTTCATATACGGTTTCTTCCACTTAGATATAGGGTAGACTAGTGAAGTTGGATCCTACGATATCTTGTTGAAATTATTTATGAATTGGATGTAACTAGGAAGGCCTTATAGCCTGACATGTTGCATGGAATTGGAATTCTGAGATAATATAATTTTATATTGAGATATCTTGTTTTGTTGTTGTTTATGATCTTTTCTTGTTTTTGGCTGCAAGTTTGGATAGTCCTTTACTGGATCCTCCAAGCTTGACTACATCAAGTGGTATTCGAGCTGGTTCAATTCTTGTGGAGCCTAGGGTTTTCAAATATTTGGAGAGTTGCCTTCAAGAATATTGGAGCTTAGGGTGATTCCAGATCTTTCTAAAGAGGTGGAATCGGGGACAACATAAAGATTTAGATCGGAGATGGAAACAATGAAGAATGAAATCATAGAAGGTATCATAAATGTTGCATTAAATAGAGGTTCAAGAACGGATAATGGTTATGAGGAAGCTACTAGATCTAGTTGAGATAATAAAGGAAAACAGAAGGAGATATCTGGAGGAGACAGATATGTTGATGAAAATGATTCAATTGTGTATTTTCATTGATGTTTACACAAGTATAGTTATGTTTACACAAATTTCTAATCCTATCCAAGCACAGTGAGTATTTATGGAGCTCTCTTGGGCATTGAAGATGACCAAAGTTATTTCTAGTTCTAACCGAGTTCACTTGAGCATTACAGTGTTGGTCTGGCATTGAAGGATTATAGTGTTGAATAAGTTAAACAGTTAGTGTCAGCCGACTAACAATAGTTTACATTTTATAGATAATTGATTGTATGAAGCTGAAAAACATGATTTTTATTGTTTATTTGAAAGGATATCAAGGCTGAATTGACAAGGCTTATCATATAGATATAAGGTCAAGTTTGGATCAAATGGTGAGAGTGTCTATGGAAGTGTGTGGAGATATATCTTTTGTGATATGAAGAGTGAAGGAGAAATCATATGGGATTCTGATTGAATACAAAACATACAGGGCTGCAAGACAATATCTGATCAGTGAGGATCAAGTAATCAAGCCAGGGTAGAGATCTGAATCAACAAAGATAGTTTCTTATCAAAACAAGTCAATCCATTCTTACTCTCTAACTATTGTAGTAGTGATCAAAATCTCTTAAACAAAGTAGACTTAACAGTATTTTGTAAATCCTCTCACAAGGTGACATTTCTACATTGAAGTGTTTGAAGACCTCTAACAAGGCCACTCCTTACAGGGTGATTAAATCATTTAACAAGGTCACACCTAATAGTGTTTTATTGTAACCTTTAACAAGGTTGGCTCCTGACAGGGCTCACTTCAGAAGAGTGAAAAACAATGACTAGTTGCTATTGGTGGTTTTTCCCATATTGGGTTTCCATGTTAAATCTTGGTGTTACCTATTTACATTTCATTTGATTTATGGTTTATGTTTTTACAATTAATTACTAAAGGATAATCATAGTTAATATCTTAAGATTTTCTATGTTAAGCAAGTGACAGTGAAATATCTATGTTAACTGAGAAACAATGTTAAATTTGTTTAAGACATCTAAGGGACTTGGATTTTTTTTTGTGGTAAATAATTCACCCCTCCCCTCTTAGTTACTCAACTCATTTCCAACAATTGGTATCAGAT
Source organism: Thuja plicata (assembly GCA_018584345.1). Lineage (NCBI taxonomy): Eukaryota > Viridiplantae > Streptophyta > Pinopsida > Cupressales > Cupressaceae > Thuja > Thuja plicata. The sequence continues at coordinate 3,195,245 of MU224049.1, read as the reverse complement.
AATTTGGTGCTTACAGGGAAGGTTTAAAGTCCTAAGCTAAACATCAGAGATGTCTTATTGAAGGGAGATCCTTAAGCTCAACAAGGAGAACTTCACTACATGGAAAGATTTGATGAGACTACATCTATCTACTATTAGGGATACTAGTTTGAAATTCTTGGATCATATGTTTGTACAACCATTGAGACCTTTGACTATGGATAAGATGGTGGACATGAATCATCATAGCATAATGATGATTGATATAGCCTTTAGACTCAGTTGTTCTAAATTTGATGAAGTCAAGGACTGCCCTACTACCTTTGATATGTGGAACAAATTGCATGATATCTATGGTGGAGACGCAAATGTAAAGAGAGCCAAAGTAGAAAGTCTCAGAGGTCATTTTGATATGATGAAAATGAAAGAAAGAGAAAACACTAAAAAGTATAGTGAAAGAATCAAGAAAAGTGTTAGTACAATCAGAGCTGTTGGTGGAACAATTGAAGAAAAAATAGTAGTCAACAACGTATTGAGAAATTTACTTCCTATCTATGCAATTATAGTTTCAGCTATTCAAGAGATGAGATGCAGTAATGCCATAAATCTAGATGGATTGATTGGAAGATTATCAACTTTTTAGTTGGATAACTTTGGCAATTATTCTCCTAATCCTAGCAATCTTGAGTCAGCATTAGAAGCTAAATAAAAACATTGAAAGATGAAAGGAAAATAGATTGACCATGATAGAGATGATGATTTTGATGATGAAGATTTGGAAATCATTAAAGAATCACTTGTAAGGAGGGCTGCAAAAGGAAAAGGAAGAATACCATTAATTTTCTTTTCATGTGATGAGGTTGGTCACATTGTTGCTAAGTGTCCAAACAAAGAAGACAAAGGTGAGAGAAAGTTCAACAAGTATAAAGACAAGAAAGATTTCAAAAGCTATAAAAGCTACAAGGACAGAGGTAAGAAATCTTTTTATATTTTTAAATATTCTGATAGTGATGAAGATGAAGATGAAATGGTTTGCATTGCTATTAAGGATGATTCAAATAGTGAAGATAATGAAAAGACTACACTATACTCTCATATTAGTAAGAATGACACTTGGATAAATGATAGTGGTTGTTCTCACCACATCACTGGTGATAAAACAAAATTTGAACATCTTGAGCACTATGATGGTGGGAGTGTCAGTTTTGGGAATGATTAACCCTGATATGTGAAAGGTAAAGGTTGTATTTCTCTTATTGAAGGAATCAAGTGTGGTAATTCTTATTGGGTTGAAGGACTAAGGCATAATCTACTAAGTGTGGCATAGCTGAATAACATTGGCTTCAAGGTAGAATTCATGAATGGTAAGGCCAAGCTCTTGGATGGCAGAGGAAACCTAGTTGGAACTAGTAGGCAAATAAAAGGTAATCTATTTTATCTTGATCTGAATGAAACTTCATGTTATATTGCACAAGTAGAAGAAAGTTGGCTATGTCATAAAAGTTTGTGTAATGTGAACTTTGATAACCAGATCAACATAAGTAAGAATAGAAGAGTAAGAGGTATTCCTATTCTAAAGAAACCTGAATTAGCAATATGTAAACAATGTCAAATTGGGAAGATGGGAAAAACAAACTTCAACAGAAAGAACTACAAGAGGAAGTCTTGGAATTGGTACATACTAATTATTGTCGACCAATTGGAACAACAAGTTGCATAGGTGAGAAGTATTTCATTCTATTTGTTGATGACCACTCTAGAATGATGACTGTTATGTTTCTAAAAGAAAAATTAGAAGCTTTTCAGAAGTTCAAATGGTACCTAGCCAGAGTTGAAAAAGAAACTTAAATGCTTAAGATCTGACATAGGAGGAGAATTCATTTCTAATGAATTTAATGAATTATGAAATGAAAGAGGAATCAGGAGACAAGTATCTGCATGAGGTACACCACAACAAAATGGTATTACAGAAAGAAGGAACAAATCCATCATGGATTGTGCAAGAACCTTGATGATTGAAAATAATGTTTCTACCAAATACTGGGAGGAAGCCATCAGCACTAAAATGCACACCTTGAACCGAGTTCAACTAAAGAAAGGTACTGAGAAGACACCTTTTGAATTATGGTATGGCTACAAACCTATTTTTAGTTATTTCAAAGTATTTGGAAATAAATGCTACATCTTGAAGGAAGAAAGAAATGGAAAATTTGATGTAAAAGGTGATGAAGGTATATTCCTAGGCTACCCCAACAAAAGTAAAGCATATAAATGTTTATATCTTACTACTCAAAACGTCATAAATAGTGTGCATGTAAGGATCGATGAGTTTGCAGAAAGAAATGAAGAACAATGCAATAAAGAGCTTGAAGACTACATAAACTTTGTGTATTATGAACCTAATATTATACCTAAGACACATGAAATGGTGATTGGACAACAACCATGTCTAGACCACTAAATTCATCAGCACAAACATTGTTGCAACCTATACAACCAGTGATGTTAACTAAAGAAACTGAGTCACAAATAGAGGGAATAGATTCTCAGACTGTAGAAACTGAGTCATAGATAGAGGCACCTGAGTCACAGAATGATACACCGAAGTCTCAAACAGTGGAGCCCGAGTATCAGACAGAAAAACATAAAATAATATTTGAGCATGGTCAACATAGTGGAGCAAGCCCAAAATCCAAAAGGCAGGATCATGTACTTGCAAAATATGTTAGAACGCATCATGTACCTAAAAAAATAATTGGAGATCAGACAGAAGGTGTGATGACAAGGAGAAAAATAAAAGGTACATGTTTTCTTACTCAAATTGAACCTAGAACTATTAGAGATACATTGAAAGATGAAAGATGGATCAGAGCAATGAATGAACAGATTGAGCATATATAAAAGAACAAAACTTGGACTCTTGTACCTAGACCAAAAGACAAGAATGTGATTGGTACTAAGTGGGTTTTCAGAAACAAGATGAATGAGAAAGGTGAAATTTCTAGAAACAAAGCCAAACTAGTATGTAAAGGATATTCTCAAGAAGAGGGTATTGATCATGGATAAACTTTTTCTCATGTTGCAATAAATTAGGGAGTTAGAACTCTTCTGGAATATGCTGCACATAAAGGATTCAAGGCATATCAAATGGATGTAAAATCTACAATATTGAATGAAATTCTAGAAGAGGAAGTCTATATTGAGAAACCTGAAGGCTTTGTAGATCCTAACAAAAGGAATATGGTTTGCAAACTACACAAAGCATTGTATAGACTGAAGTAAGCTCCGAGAGCCTAGTATGAAATATTGCATGGTTACTTGATGAGTATTAGATTCCAGAGAACAAATGATAATAATAACTCCTACATCAAAGAAGGACCTCAAAACAAGATACTATTAGCAAAAATATTTTTTGATGACATATGTTTTACTGGATATGATGATCTATGCAAGGCATTCTCTAAAGCTATCAGTAAGGAATTTGAGATGTCTATGTTTGGTGGAATCAAATTCTTTGTTGGTTTACAAGTTTATCAGATGAAGGGTGGTATCTACATTACTCAGTCTAAATACATAAAAGAGATACTGAAGAAATTTGGGATGGAAGATTCTAGACTAGTTGTAACACCCATGCCTACTGGAAATAGGTTGTCTAAGGATGATGATTCAAATGAGGTAAATCAGACTACCTACAGATCCATGATTGGAAAACTTCTATATGTTGTTCACACTAGACCTGATATTGCATTAGCAGTCAGTATTGTTGTAAGGTTTTCAACTAATACAAGAGAGAATAACTTAATGGCTATTAAAATGATTCTGAGATATCTTAAGGGTACTGAAGATTATGGATTATGGCATAAGAAAGGAGGAAACTTTGTTTTGAATAATTTTACTGATGCTGGTTGGGTAGGAAGTGTAGATGACAGAAAGAGCACAAGTGGTGGAGAATTATTTCTTGGAAAGAGCTTAGTCTCTTTGACAAGCAAGAATCAAAACTGCATTTCTTAGTCTATAGCCGAAGTAGAATATGTTTTTGTAGCAGTAAATTGTTCAAACACATATGGTTCAAATAGCTATTGTCATGTATGAAGGTGGAAATCAACAAACCAATTATTATCTATTGTGACAACACCAGTGCTATTAACATCTCTAAGAACCCTGTGATGCATACTAAAACTAAACATATTGCAATTAAGTATCATTTCTTGAGAGAATTGGTTCAGGACAAGGAAGTAAGATTAAAATATGTGAATACTAAAGAAAAAATTGCAGACATATTCACAAAACCATTACCTAAGGATGCATTTTTGTATCTTAGAGGAAGGTTAGGGTTGATTCCCCTAACTAAGGCTCACTAAGACACAGTTTAGTGATGCATCAATCGAGCTACAAAATATATTTAACACATTGATGCAGTTATGAAGAGCTTATTACATAGCAATCAGTACAAATAGGTACATTACAACTTCATTGGATACATATATATCAGTTCGTGTCTTTAGCATTGGTTTTCAAAGAGGGAGAGATTACTGATGTCATAAATATTATAGGGTGAGAGATTACTGATGGAGAGATTGATGAGAGAGGGAGAACTTTATCAGAGAACAAAGATTAATGTAAAAGGGAGAAAGTTGTATTTCAGAGAATGATGACAGAGGGATTTTTTCGATAAGAATTAGAATGAAGTTAAGGACATTAATAAAATTTTACTCTTATGTCTTTTTCTCTATAGTTCTTTGTATTATGACATGTTGTGTTGCCATCAATTCTAAAGAGGGAGATTGTTGATGACAATTATTCAATTGTGTGTTGTCATTGATGTTTACACAAGTATAGTTACGTTTACACAAATGCCCAATCCTATCCGAGCACAGTCAGTGTATATCGAGCTCTCTTAGGCATTGAAGATAACCAAAGTGATTTCTAGTTCTAATCAAGTTCACTCAAGCATTACAGTGTTGGTTCAGCGTTGAAGGATTTGACTATTGACCGAGTTAAACAGTTAGTGTCAACCGACTAACAACAGTTTACATTTATATGGATAATTCATTGTATGAAGCCAAAAAACATGAGTTTTATTATTTATTTGAAATGATATCAAGGCCTACTAGACAAGGCTTATGGTTTATTTTAATGAAATTAATTACTAAAGGATAATCATAGTTAATATCTTAAGATTTGCTATGTTAATCGAGTGACAGTGAAATATCTCGGTTAATCGAGCAACAATGTTAAATTTGTTTAAGACATCTAAGGGACTTGGAATTTTTTTTGTGGTAATTGATTCACCCCTCCCCTCTTAGTTACTCAACTCATTTCCAACAAGATATCATCAGTTGCAGAGATTTGGATCTTGGTTGAGTACAAGCTATCAAATAGAGGTGTCCAATTTTTTAGGTACATTGAGACCCAGGGATTTGATTGATTGGATCAGTCAGTTAGAAGACTACTTTGAGGTAGAAGACATTTAAGATCATCTTGGAGTGAGGTTGGCACAAACTAAGTTTAAAGGGCATGCTTCTTTATTGTGGAAAGAGTTGTAGAGGACCTAAGAAGAAGAAGGCGAGATGAAGATCAATCGGTGAAGGTTGATGGTGATAAAGCTAAAGGCTAAGTTCATTCTTGCTGACTATGATCTTGAGTTATGAAAAAGAAATTGTAGAATTTGAAACAAAAGGAGATGACTGTGGAGATTATAACAAGGAGGTCTCCAAGTTGACTATTGAGTCTGGCAATATATAAATTTCTAAGAAAAAGGTGGCAAGGTATGTCAATGGTCTGAGATTCAATATCCTAGATGAGATTGGTATTTTGAATATTGACTCTGTGGAGGATGCTTATGAGTATGTATTGAAGGAAAAAAATAGATTGAAAAGAAGACATCATGGTAATTCCCGAGGGTAAGAGAAGCAATGATAGTCGGTGAAGGATAAACCAAGAGTTGTGGATGAACCAAAACTTGTTGAACCGAGGAGAAAGACAGGTAGAGGTGTATTCAGGGGTACTTTTTATAACTATGGAGAAGAAGGACATTGGTCTTTGAATCTCCCCATGCAAATCAGAAGGTCCATAGTCACCAAAATGCTTTGGTTAATAAAGTTGGAGAGAATGAACCTAAAGTAGAAGGTGTGACTCTTTTAGTTAGAAGAATTTTGCTGCCCTCAAAACAAGCTGATTCTTGTCAAAATAAGAACTTGTTCAGGACTGTGTGTAAGTTTGGTGATAAATGTTATAAGGTGATTATTGAAGGAGGAAGTACCGACAACCTAATTAGTGAGGATATGGTTCAAAAACTTGGTTTGAAAAGGTTGAGGCGTCCTTGTCCTTATAGGATAAGTTGGTTACAAGTTGGTCATGCAGTAGACGTGAAAGAGCAGTGCATGGTGATTTTTTAAATTGGTTCTTATAGAGATGAAGTATTATGTGACATTGTAGAGATGAGTTCTTGTCATGTTTTACTTAGTAGAACTTGGAAGTATGATTCTAAGGTTGTGCATGACTATATGAAGAATGTGTTTACTATTGGGAAGGATGGCTGGAAGTTTTCCCTGATTCATTTGAAGGATATAGAACTCGGTAGGAGGAATTTGAGCATCAGTGGTAGGGTTGAGCTGAAGGAAGTTTAGAAGGTTAGAGATAAGAGTTGAAAAAAAACCTTTAGTGATGCAAGGAAAGATGTGATGGGGCAAGGCAATTAGTTTTCTATTGTAGGAAAGAGTTTGCAGAAGTGGATTAAAGGAAAGAGTATATCGGTTGAGGACTTGGAGGACATGTACATTAAGAACTAGTTTGGGATATATGTGTTGAATCCCAATAGTTGTTCATCCCACTTCTGAGAACATATTTCTACACCTGGGGTATCTGATGCAGGAGCATCCTAGGGTAGTTGGAAATCCTATGTCACCAAAAATATGTTTTTGTTTGATTTGGTTTTAGTAGTAAACTTGGTTGGAGACTTGAGGTGCTCAGTCAGTTTGGTGGTAGTTATCGGTTGGAATATGTGTTGCTTCACTAATGGAATTAGTCATTGAACTTCATGGTGGTTGGTGCTAGACTGCTCGGTAGTGTTTACACTTGGTGGTATTCGGTATTCGATGATATTCTACTTGGAGATACACTACTCAGTGGTAGTTTTTTGGTGTGTACATCTCGGTGGTAGTTTTTTTCTGTGTACATCTTAGTGGGGTCTTTCTCATTAGATTATCACCCAGTGTTGTCTATTTGGAGGAGGTGACTCGGTGACTTCACTGACTAGGTGTTGTTGGTTTAGTGTTGTCTTACTGAGTAGTTTTGGTATTATTTGTTCTTTTTTTTGGACTAGTTGTTTGAGTTCACCAAATTATTTTTTTGGATAGGGAAGATATTGGAGATTGCATTCATGATTTAAGGGGGTCATTGGGATTGTGCAAATTTCTGACACGTGTGGATTTGATGCATTGGATCTTGTGTGGACCTAAATCTGAGTTGGTGTTTTCTTGTATGTATTTAGTGGTTATTTGTAGCTGACTGGTGCATTTAATATTTGTTCATCATGAATTGTAATGGCCAACTGGGTCATTTGATATTTTTTACAAGCCATCTTGTGGCTATGTTGCATAAAAGTGAGTCTAGGTTGATGTTTTAGGGAGGAGATAGGAAGGGGATAAGCTGAAATTTGTAAAATGTTACAGATAGTTGTATGTGGTTAGAAAAAATCTTGTTAGATTGCTTGGTGGCTTGCGAGCACAAGTTCAGATCTGGTTTCTTCCACTTAGCTGTAGGGTAGACAGGTGAAGTTTGATCCTACGAGATCTTGTAGAAATTCTTTATGAATTGGTCATAACCTTGAAAGCCTTACAACCTGACATGATGCAATTGGAATTCTAAGATAATATAAGTTGATATTGAGATATCTTGTTGTTTTGTTGTTTCTATTATTGTCATGTTGTTGGCTGCAAATTTGGACAATCTTTTACTGGATCCTCTAATTTTGACAGCATCAACTCTAAACCTCATGCATAGTCTTTGAAACTCCTCTATGTAAGACTTGACATCTAAATATTTTTGTCTAAGGCCCTACCTCTTCTTGTGCAATTGGATTTCAAAATCCTCTAGAACATATGCTTCTCTTATCTTAGCCACCATAGCCTTCCATCCAGCTATAGGCTTCTTCCCTTCTTTCTCCCACTCATCATGGATGAATTTCCACCATGTGAGAGTAGAGCCCCTAAGTCTTTCCTTTTCTACTTTCACTTTTTGGGCTTTAGTTATTCCATCACACTCAAAGTGAATTTCAAGCCCTTTAATCCAATCCAATACTGCCTCAGGTTCTATTTTCCCACTAAAGATAGGAATAACGTCTAGTGCCTTCCAACTGAGGGCTTCTAATGCCTTCAAAAAGGGTTCTTTATTTAGGACAAGGTCTGGTTCAGGGACCTCATCCTTTAGGGATACTTATTTTTTCTTTCCTTCTACCCTATCTTTAACTTCCTCAGTCTTTTCATCCATGTGATCCAACTTTTTCTCCAATTAGGCCAATATTTCCCTGAGAAATTTGTTTCCTACTTCTTTCTTATCCAACTTCTTATTGAATTCACCATTATTCACCATTGTTGATTCTCCAACTGACTCTTCTAGTTGAAAAATCCACCCACAAGCTTAAACTTATAGGCTCTAATACCAATCTGATAAAAATACTCTAGTGTGCTTGCACAAGCCAATTAGGACTCCTTATGTTCCCAATTACTTCAAGTTCCTAACCCTAAATCCTAGGATTTTCCAAGACTTCCTCTACTTTTTTTAGGTCTTCTCCAGTTCCCTCCACAACGTGGCATCCAAATGTGCTTCACTAGGGTAACTATCACTAATTCAATCTTCACTTCCTACCTCCTCCTTGGATCGATTCAAGAGTCTTTTTCGTACAATTAACCTTGTGAGTGTTTGTAGGTGGTTCAATCATCTTCTAACACCTTCACTTGATCCATTTATTTTAGGGTTTCAAGGTCTCCTATAATGATCCCAAGATTTTGAGACAATCTTGTCTTTTAGGCATATTATGTCCATTAGCCCTATTTCACTAGTTTTTGCTCAAACTTTCAAAACTTTCCCAAACAACTCTATAAACATATGTATGATTCTGACACCGTTTATATAATTACACAAGATTTTTATTTTCTCAACTCTCCAAGGCCTCCATACAGGTGATCCATAGATTTATGGGTTTCTATGGCTAATTGGTTTCTCAAGGACCAGTCAACTGACTTAGTATTCAAAATATGTATAGGTAGATTGATCAAGATCCAATTTACTTCAAATGTCTCTTCACAACCCCAAGGAATCCTAATATCCTCTTGGATTCATCAATTCTATCGAACCTTTGCATTCAAACAGTAAAAGGCACTTGCTAACAACTAACTTGGTTTCTCTAGACTTGTCTAGGGCTTGCTCACAAAATTAGCAAATCTCACTTACAGGATTTCTCCTTCCATATATTCATTTTACATAGGATCCCCTAAAATTTCCCTCAATCCCATGATTATTCCATATTGGGGTTTCTTGTGGGATCCATTCTTATGCACACAGTCCAAGATATGCCACATACTAGCCTATATACAAAATAAGTTACAAAACCTGACCTATTGAACAGAAAATAAATTCAAAAAATTGCAAAGTGAAAGAAAACATGTGTAATAACACAAATCCAACACAAATATGGTGGATTAAATCCATTCAAGGACCTCACAAAACAAAATATGCTAACTGTCTACAAAAACTAGAATACAGTGGCAATTAAGTAAACTTGTATTTCTTCAAAAAAAATTCCAACCTTGGGATATGGGCCTCTTTGTGGTTTTATACCTTCTCCTCATAGGTGCAGGTGGTTAGAATACTAAACATGCCCTAAAACTTTGATTTTGTCATTGTTTAGACAATGTTGTCTTGCAACTTTGCAAAGTTGCAAAAGTTGTCATGACAACATTTTGATAGTTTTTGCAAATTTGATCCTAACTTATCAAAATGACCTCTAAACTTCATATAATGATGGAAAATAATTATAGAAGAAATTGTAGTCTTAATTACAGCCTTTCCCACACATTTCAAGACTTTTTCCCAATATTCCAAATTCAATCCTCAAAGAGACCTAAAACCATACTACATCTTAATAACAAAGCATTACTAGATTAGACTAAGGCTAAACTAGATCTCCTAAAAATACACACACAAGACCTTTTAAGGTCTTTCAAAACAATCCTGACCTGGCTAGGGTCAGTACAAGCCAAAACCAAAACTAAGGACCTTAGAGATGTCCTAGGTTCTCCTGCACCAAATATCTATCATAAGGATGAGGAGGTAGAGAGTGAAGGGACACCCCTATCTAATCCTACTAGAAACTGACAAGAAACATTGAGGAGCACCATTTACCAGGATCAATGACATGGGTGAGTGGACATGGCCTTGATCATCTACAAGATGTTACAACAAAAATGAAATATTTGTAGATCCTTAGATAAAAAATACCATGACACCATGTCTTAGGCTTTTAATATATATTCTAAGGAGAATACCATCTACAAGCTAGTTTAGTAGAAATGAATTCAATATTAGAAAAGAGAAGCAAAGATCAAGTCCTTCGCTTTATTTCATCTATAAAATTATTCCTAACTTTTACCACGCCTATTTTATAAATAGAGTGAAACTATTGCATAGACCAAAAGACACATTTTATTAAAAGGATAACCATGCATCATATATTTTTAATTGATAGTATGTCCTTGAAAATAAAACAATCAAAAATTTTTATGAGGCACCTTCATTCTAAACTCGTCAATAATCTTTATTATTAAGATATCTCAAATTAAATACTAGTAATCACGAGCCATGATAGACAAGAAAGTGCATGCTCTAAGTGAGATATTAATTAAACCATAATATCCTAAATAATAAATGAACAGTTTTGCTGAATTTGAATGATGAAGATAACTAAAGTTATAATAGATAGAAAAATATAGAGCTATCTATCACCTACGAAAGTAACATGGAACTCGATGCAAACATTGGGACATCTAAGCATACTTATCTCTAGCAAGAGAAACATATAATTATTATTATTTGTTGATTTATTTATTCTTATTTTTTAAGATTAAGTAGATTTGATCCCAAGAGCTCCCAGATTAGAAGCTCACAACTACACAACATACATAAATTCATATTTCACAAAAAAAATATAAATATTATTTCATTAAAATGCACACACAATTATAATGCAGGCTCTAGCGATTTCTATCTTTTATTATTTCCTTCTTGTTTGTCATCACCACTCAAAAATATTATAAATATAGTCATCAATAGCTCCTTGGAGCCCTTGATTTTTTTTGGAAACTTGTAACTCCCAACCCAAGAAGATTCGAACATATGAGAGCCATAACTTTTGACCCAAGCACCTAATGAGGCCATTTCTTTTAAATATAAGATATGAAAGTTCACATGCTAGGAATAAATTTATTCACTTTTTAAAACTCTTGGGAAGCTAAACCATCATTTGAACCCTTAAAATCTTATTTTAGATAATTAAAATAATATTTTGAGAAATTTTAAAAACTAAATGTTGAATATTTTCCAGCTCAAAATAACTCCTAATCTAAACTCATCTAAAATGTGTCCTTAACACTCAAATGCACATGATACTATACTTATCTATGTTAAAATGAGTACTCAATAATACATCATTTCATTAACAAAATTCATCTTTCATTTGAAAAGTCTGCATTTCAAAATAAATGTCTTTAGCTCTAACTTGGCAATTTTTGCCCTTTGGTTGTCTTGATCAATAATACTAGTATTTCAACTCTTATTAATTGTGTTTTTGAAAAATTCACAATAATTGCCTAATTAGAACTAAAAATTAGTTCAAGAACGCAATTCATTACAAGTGCCATAGTTATAATATTTAATATAATTTAATTAATTTGAAGACAATTTTATTAGAAGACGATAATATGGTAAAATCACTAAGAAGATAAATGGCTAAAATTAAAAACATAAATTATTTTTTATTTTAATAAATATAAATTTTTACTTACTAAATTTAGAATAATTAAAGTTAAAAAAAAAATTACACCATGTGATTGTATAATTAATTTGAGTTTTGATTAAATATATTTTAGATAATGAATAGTTTTTTTATAAAATTAGAATTGTAATGTATTAGACAATTAATTTAATTTTTATCTTCAAGTGTACATCCATAAGTTTAATCCAACAACATTTATTACTTTTATTGTTTCTATTAGAATATAATTATGTAAACTTAAGATTTATAGAGGGTAAGGTGCTACAATGTCATAAAAAGTAATAGAGGCTGAATTTTCTTTTTAATAATTTGAACTAAAGTATAGGAAAGAGAAATCATGTTTATTAATTGATGATTAGGATTTACTATATATGAATTTCTTTAAGATAATTTTGACATTCTATAAAGTGGTAAATTAATTACAAGATATACAAAAAAAAAATTAATATGGTAAATCAAAATAGAGGATATGGTTAAAATCATTTTAGTTGATAATTTATTGCTTCTATTCCTACAAATTTCCAAAAGTAATTGTGGTCATATCTTTCACTTTAAGAAAATTTAAAATTATCTTTATAATTGAAGATTTACAAATTGCCCTATTTTATTTTATATTAAGTGTCCACATACATTTGAAAATGTGTCCAAGAGGAACTGGCCTTAAAAAATTGGTGTAATAAGACCCTAAACCAATTAGTCAATCAACTTTAAGAAAAGTAGTTTCATTGCAATAGTATCGAGCCTAATGACAAATACTAAAAATATACTTTTTCTCTTCCTTTTTATTTTTTAATCATTTTATTTAAATTACTTTCACCTTAATCAAATTTTAAAATCTTTGAAAATTTTCCTTCCCTATTATCTTAAACTTTAATTCATATTTTATAATTCATATTTTTCCCTTCAATACAACTAAAATATCTATGCGGTCAAACTACCATTAAGACTTAAAACTAGATGCATTAGCTCTCATATTATTTCTTTTTAAATAAAGAAAGATGTTAATTATTTTTAAAAATAGTAAGCATTCATCAGATGAAAGAAAACGTATAGTCGTAATTAATCTTAAAGATGTAAAACATTTTTCAATGGAGGTTTTATAAAATATTAAATAAAAGCTATGTATGTAAACAATGTAGTAAGCGTGCAACTTACATCATCACTTTAGATATCCTATAGAAAGAAAGCAAGTATCGTACACACAGATACTGTCATGACCCAAATTTTCGAAGTTCAATCAGAATTTTGATAGGGAAATAGAGGGCTTCTTTCCAAGCAGTTGAACGAAGCTTCATAGCAAATTTTCGTCCAACGTAATTGACAATGACATTTAACATGAAGAGTGAGTCAAGCCTTAATCTTTGTGATTAACGTCACTCACAAATTATTCACATTTCAACCCTATTAATTTGAATATCTTCGACTCTCATTATTTTCTTCCGTCTTCCATCTATATCAGCACTTGCTTCAGCCTATTTAACAGTTATAACAAAATGAAAATAAAACAATTTTTGTACTCTCATACATCTAAAAAATAGCAACCCTCTCCATCCTGTTATCCTCTTGAATATTTCTAGATATTAATAACCCTTTCAATTTGAACTTAAATGTAAAAAATAACAACCGTTGCCACACAACTGCCAATCATTTTACACGACCTCAATAACTATTCAAGAGCCTTGTTTCTATTTCTAAACTAAGCCCCGTACAGAAGAAAGCCGTGTCAATTGTGAAAATGAAGGAGAAGTTTAGTTTATTCCACATATTTAGAGACACATAAAATGGACAAAAACACCAATTAATGACTATGAAAGGAAAGGTACACTCCTTTCTTTTCTTGGAAGCAAACACGTAAATGAAGCTTCCCCCACACACGATAAATTGACTTGGTAATCTTAAAATAATTACAACAGTAGGAGCGAGCTTGATGACATGGCACCATCTATTTTGCTGCAATATAAAACAAAAACTAGATTTCTTCCATGAAATATGACATATGTTTCTCTGTAGAAACTGATATTCTTGGTTAAAGGTTGGAGATCAAGCTTCTAAAGAATTTTTTGTGACTCTCCATGCGCGTCATACTAATGTGGGCATAACCAGGATCAAAGAAGGTCAATCCCTCCTCACAGAGCTTCCTAATATTCTGCAAGCCTTTGTTCGTCATTATGAACAAGTTTTTGCCACTCAGGGATCCTCTCCTGCCAACAATCAAGCTCTTGTGGATTGTATAACTATTGTGTCTCAATGTATTTCTCCATCCCAACGAGCTTTCTGTGATCAGCTTCTTACCTTGCAAGATCTTCGGGAAGCTGTCTTTGCCATGGCTGATGATAAGGCTCCAGTTTGTAATGATTTTCCATGTGACTTTTATAAAACACTCTGGGATGCCATTGGTCCTGATTTACACCAGGTCTACCTTGAAGCATATCATTCCCAGTCTTTGGGGGACATTATCAATAAAGGAAACATTAAATTCGTCCCCAAGACTGGGGATCCTGAGGATATTTTCAACTAGCAGCCTATAACCTTGCTCAATGTCTCATATAAAATCATCACTAAGGCTCTGGCTCTCAAGGTCTGTCACATCCTTCCTAAAATTGTTTGGCCTGAGCAAACTGGCTTTATCAAATCAAGATATATTTTTGGTAATATTATAGCAGCTTGGGAAGGTATGGAATGGCCTCGTAAGTCTCAACAGAAAACCCTTTTTCTTAAAATTGATTTTTCTAAAATCTTATGACTGCATTGAATGACCTTTTATTATTGCTATGCTTCACGCTCTGGGTTTTGGCCCCATATTTCTTCAATCGGTGCAGATGCTTTTTAGGGATGCCTCTCCTTGCATCACCATTAATTGCAGACAATCCTCCACCTTTGGGCTCTTCAAATCCATTCAGGAAGGATGTCCTCTTGCTCCTGCCTTATATGTTCTGGCAGTCGAAGACTTTGGCTATTTGTTATCACATCCAATCTCTCTGGGCCGTGTTCATGGGATTGCTTTACCTAATTCTACTTAGGAGTTGGTCAATGGTCATTTTTCCGATGATTCCTTTCTCACTCCTGAAGACGATGAAGAAAATATCAAGGCAGCCTTGCAGTGTTTAGACACTTTTTGTCTAGCCTCTGGTTCAGCCATTTAGTGGCATAAAACCTTGTGTTATAGGCAGTCTTTCCTTCCTAAACCGCCCTGGTTTTCTCAGTTTGGTTGGTCTAGGATTTAGCATGGGGAAATTTTTTGTTTCCTTGGCATTTTTATTGCTTTGCAATCTACTTCTACTGAATTATAGAATGTTGTGTTAGCTAAAATTGAAAAAAAGATTACCTATTGGATTACCAAGCCGCTCTCGCTCGCTGGGAAGTTTCAGATCTTTTCCAAGGTCTTGGTTGCTACACATGTTTACTATTCTTCTTGTTGGGATCCTTCAAAGGCTTCCTACAAGATGCTCAAAAAATTGTTGAGGGATTTCCTTTGGGCCTCCGGTGCAGATCAGCATGGCTTTCATAGAGTTGCCTGGGAATTTTGTTGTCTCCTTAAGGCCTTTGGTGCACTTGGCTTACTTGATACTAAAAAAAAAGGCTTGGCCCTCTGTCTGAAATAGGTTGTGCGATGTCTCACAGGCAATGAGGCCTGGAAAATTTTGCTTCGTAACTACATTTCTTCCAGGTATCCCTTGCACAAGCTGGCTTGGAAAGGGATTTGTTTCCAAACCCTTCTGGTTATGAAGCACCTAGTTCAAATCCAAGGTACTTTTGTTGTCAAAATTATTTGGAGAGCCTAGGAAGCTATCAAACCTTGGCTTTGTTGGGTTGGAAATGGCTTCTAGGATGGGCTCTCTTTCAATTAGCAGAACATTTGTTGGTCCCCACTTTTTGTTCAAAAAGGGTTTCCTTTGGCCAAAATTTAGGGGATGAGTGCTCTGCATTTTCACAAACAGGGCATTCAAATGCCCAAGGATTTGCTTTCCAGAGCCACCATGAGTCTCCGCTCTTTGGATGATCTCCAAGTTCAATTGCATCTCACTCATCCAAACCGTCAGACTTTTGACTTACTTGTCTCTACCATTCCGCTGCATGTCTTGCACACACTTGACATTCAATTAGTTAAACCTTGAGGGAAAGATTGGAAATGGTACCCTAATATGACATTTACCAACTACAGACCCAAACTTGGGTATTCTTGGTTTGTGCCTCATTTTCCTATGATTGATTCTCTCAATCATCGTTGGCATCTTTCTTCTTCCTAGAAGACTTGGAGCTGGCGTTTCTACACTATTTGGGATGCTATCACTAAACCAAAAATTGCTCATTTTGCTTGGTATCTCCTCTACCAAAAATTTACATTATGCTTGCTTGACCCTCAAGTAATGATTTAAAACAAATTAAAACTCTATAAATAGAATTACAATTTTTTATCTGACGTGTAAAAGTCAGATCCACTATTTGTGGGTTTGCTACCTGACTATTGGTTCTGATGGTCAGGCTGCTCTGTCAGTCTGTCAGTTTTCTTTTCTGTTGGTGTTCCTTTCTTGAACTATTCGTCGAGTATGCTTTTTCTTCTCCATCGATTTTGTTCTCAAAACTATGTCGTCGATGATGATCTTCATGTTATGTTATTGACCCATCGATGATGTCCTATTTACTTCATCGGTGCAAGACTTGTCAGTTTTCATCAGTCAATTCCATACTTAGCATTTTTGCGTGACTTTTTGTTTTATCGGGTATGCTCACTGTCTACCAATTACGCTTGTAGTCCGCCGGTTATGCTTGTACCAATGATCTTTGTCAATGTTTTTCACTAAGTGTACTAATGGCAAAACTTAATGTCATCAATCTCCCCCTTTGACATTAGTATAAAAACCATGATATGTGCAACATACTGAATGTATTAGTATGTACACCTGTGTATTCTCCTTCCTTAGTCATGGAATGACTCACCCTATGTATATGTCGGTAAGTGTAAGTATATATACATTTCCTTATGTACTTTTCTTCCTCCTTTTTTTTTTTTGATATATTGTACATAACTATCTTTGCATAATTGTTCCTTCTGTACATACAATATACATACATTTCTATTCCTCCTTTTTTTATAATAAAGGCAAAGGTACTTACATCTTGTCAAAAAGGTGGGAATTTGAGGACTTGATCTCCTCCATCATTTTTTTCCCATTTATCCTTCAGCATTTCTAGAGCCATGTGCTCAAGTGATATCCTTACATGTATATCATAGATTTTGTCTACTACAGACATCTCTGGGGTTGCAATTAATTTTTTGGCTTCAGAAATATGCTATTGTAGAATAGTAAGATTAGGCGAGATGTGTGCCTGTATTTTGGTAATCTCACCTCTTAATTGTGTTTCAGCATCCCATATTTCTTTCCTTAGCCCATTAGCCTCAATGAGCTTATCATGATGTGCCTTGATACTGTCTGCATTTGAGGTTAGGCTTTGTGCACTCGTTGTGACATTATAATCTATTTTTACTAACTTGTCACTATTTTCTTTTGTAAACTTTTCAAGCGTGCACATCTTTTGAACTAAGGTAATTGCCTCAACAATCATTGGCTCTAATTGATCAGTTAGTTCAGAGAGCTTTACCTTATTCACTGCCACTTCTTGGTTGATCTTATCAATTAACTTGTATTGATACTTTTTCTCTTCTTGTTCTGCATCTACATTCTGGTTTGTGATTGTGTCGGTAAGAACAACTATTTGCTCCTTAACTGTAGCATGTTGTTCAAGTTTTACCTCAGGAACAAGTTGTTGGAGAATGTCTCTTGCCTTGTCAAGTGCCATTGTTTCCCTGTGTTCCTGTATCATTTTCTTCTGAATGGATTTCCTTTGGCATAGCACTCCAAACTCTTGAAGTTTATCTGTATCCAAAGTAGTAATATCCCAGTTTGGGACTTCTATTACTTCATCCATTGTGACAGCCAAGATATCTTTCTTCAATGTTTTCCTCTTCTTCTTCTTTGGCTGGGTGGCAGATTGATGTACTGCCATTTGTAAACGTTGAGATTGGGTTGACTTGGTGGGTGAGGGTCAAGAAGATGAAGCATCCTATTGTTTCTGTTCTGAGTACACCGGCTGGTTTTGTGAAGATGTCTCCTCATTGGCCTTAGGTGTAACAACAAATATATCTTCTTTTTGTTTTGTGCCTTCATCCTACTTGACTTCTTCACTCTTATCTTTCTCTTCACCCTTGCTCAATGTATCCTCAATTTTTTTATTTGCTTCTTTGTTTTGTTGATTAGACACTTCTTGCTGAGTGTTGGTTGCATCTTTCATTTCTATATCTGTATCCTTTGGAGTGTTGGATGCATCTTTGTTTTCATTGTTACCGATGTCCTTGGGTATATCATCATCTTTCTTAGATGATTTGTCTTGACTTGATTGAATATCAATAGCATCGATTAATATATTCATGTTTGTCAGTGTATTGACTCGTGCAGTGTCAATAGTTGAATCTTGTCCGTCGGTAGTGCCCTGTGCAATATTTATATCTTCATCTTTTTGTACTTCTATTGTAGGTTCTTTTCCTATAGTGTCATTAACAATGTTGTCTAACCATGATTCATCATTTATATCATAAACTAAGTTACTTTTTATTGTTAACTCTTCTTTGGTAACTTCTTCATCCTCTAAACTAATGTGAATTGGACTTGCTAGTATTTGATTTTCCTTGGTTGTGTCAGGCCATGTTTCATCTGCAATATCAACCTGTTTCTGGCCAGTTATTTGAACTTCTTCACTGTCTAACTCAACTATTGAGTTATCTCCCTGAGTGAAGGTTTCCTTCTCATAACTACTCTCCTTAGCAGGATTGAATATCTTGCTCCATTTATCATTAGCTTCTTGTTCTAGCTCTATAAACTTTTCTTCAAGAAACTTGTAAGCCCTCATTTTGGGTGAGAATTTTTTCTCATATTTCTCCATGATTTCATTTATTTCTTCCCTTTTTTATTTAGGAGGCATAAGAGTAACAAGTACTCTTTCTCTTATCCATTTCTCCTCATGGAGTGGAAATGTATACCTAGAAGATAATCTAATTAACAGTTCTTGTGGTACATCACGTGTAGTGAATTGAAGTGGGACATAATAGTGTCTGCACATTTTAGCTATAAGTGCATCTTCATTTTTATTCTATTCTACAGAATCCCATTTCAACCATTTCTTAATCTTAGGATGTGCAATAGATGAGTCTTCTGAAATGTACTTACATATTTCATCAATGTTTTGAGGATTTGATGTTACCTTTACTATTTTCTTTTCTTATTTAATTGCAGTGTCAGGCTCATCCATAGCTAAGTCCTCTATATCCTCATTTGTCTAAATAAATTTCCTCCTTTTGGTAGGTTTCCCAACCGGTTGTTTTCCCTTTGGTGTGTTAGGTTTCCTTTTATACACCTTTCCTTTTATCATGGAAGAAGGAGTTGCATTCTTTGTTGTCTGACTCCTCGTTCTTGACTTCTTAGGTAGAGGAGGAGGTGGTGAATCAGACTGTTCTTCCTCTAAGTTATTTTATTCTTCTTCATCATCAATAGGTGACTATCCTTTGGTTAGTTCCTCCTTGCCCTCTGTTTCCTCTTCACCTTCCCTTTCTTCTTCACCTTTAGAAGATATATTCAATTTCTCTTTCAATTTCTTCACCAATCTGCTTGACTATTTTATAGCTTCCTTGAAAACAAGTTTTGTTTTAATCTTTTGTTTGGCCTCTTCATTGGTGCCAAATCTTTGTTTCTTGTTGTCCACTAGTTTATTCACTAGTGTCTCAATGCACTCATTGGCTTGTCCTATTTTGATTTCATATTCTAAATATGAAAGCCATGAATTCCTAGGTACTACTGCTTGGATATACGTGAAGTCAGTATCTACCATGAAACATATATTCTCTTTGTGTTCCTCTATCAAATTTTTAGGAATCCTTGTTCTAGTTTGCAACATTTCCTTAATGGTTTTGAAATACTCATGCATCACATTGTCAAAATCTTTTCCTAGTGATTCCATGAATTCACCTACCTAAATGGTTATAGGTCTGCTTGTGTCCCATACAACTTTTCCTATTAAAGGAAAGTATTCTTCAAAGTTAAAGAATATGCACATTATGAGGGAACCAAACTTATATGTGTTTGAATTTGAAGATCTTATAGTGCACATGTTCTCCTCCACTTGATGTAACAGGATCTCTGTAAGATCCATCTTCTTTCCTTGTTTTATGATTTTGTATGTTGTGCTCATAGTAGTGCTTGATATGATATTCATTCTACTTGCCTGGAAGATTTTATATCCAACAACATATGCTCCAAACTTCAGCTCTACATTGGTAATGGTGTTGACCTTGAGTGCTCTTTTGTCTGATTTGTCACCAATCAGTTTTCCAACTTCCGCCAGAGATGGGTCTTTGTGAGCTTGTGGTTTATCAGTCATAGGATAACCAGTAACTGCGTGAATAATATCCTTTGTTATTGGTTTTGGCTCTTTAAGCCATAGAGTCTTGTTGTGTGTTTTGCTAAGAACAATTTTTATCCATTTTATTTGAAGACTTTGGGAAAATGCATTGTATTGATGAGTCCTTTCACTTCCAGATGCTTTTGCTCATCTTTGAGTTTTCTAGCTTCATCACATAGTTCCCTGTAGGCATTATCTAGGTCTAGATCTCCTATTTCCAAGATCTTGTAGTGTATATAGGATCTTACTTCATCTACCAGAAAAATGCTAGGTGGGATTCTAGAGAATGCTCTGGAATTGTCAGGTTGTGATGCTATTTTTGGGTGTATCTTGTATTTGGGTTCAGCACAAGAGCCTCTACTGACAAGTTTGAACATTTTCTTCTTGTCTTCCTTAATCTTTTCAACTCTAGAAGTCGTTGCCATTGCATTGTAGAAATTTAGGGCTTTTGCAAATAAAATAGTGCGGTCGGTGAATGTGGTTACTTACTAAATCTTTGTGATTGCCTATGAATCCTCTGAGTAGTGTTGAGTCTTTGCTGAGGTCACTCTTCAATTTTCTCTAAAATCACTCTGCTCTGCTTTTCTCTACTCGAAAACCGCGCGTGCAAAAATGAGTTCACCCATCGGGCTTTTATAGATTTTTTTTCCCTAAGTTGTCATTAATGCTCACCAAATCATCGGTATACAAAGACTAAGTTCATCGGTAGAGGCATTCATAACATCTTTTGTGTCTGTGCAAAGCGTCGGGATTGCTAGCAGATTTGATGACTTCACCGATGATGGTCGGTAAAGTGGCGAAGACAAATTTCGTTGCCTCAAGGTTCACCAATGTCTTTCAGTTTACACTTAGCAACTTTGCATTTGTGTAATGACCGATACACTCCGGTAAGTAGTGCTAAATTTTCTTTGTGTGTTCACTGATACAAATTTGTGCCCAATAATCGATGGTTTCTTTTCAACAGTTTAACAAATAGCAATATATTGCATCTTTTATTCATACTAATATTATAGTATGAACTATGTGTAATGGAACCGATGCATAATATAACTTGTCATAATGTAGTTCCATACTTACTTTTGTATTTTAGGTGGATGGAGTGATGTCACCAGATCCATTGGATGGAGTGTCACCATTTGCATTACTTTTTCAAGCACATTTAGTGTTTGTGGCTTTTACCCACATCTTGTTTCTCATTCTCTTGATGTCATCAATGGTATTTCCACTGGGATGAGTATTTGTATATGTCAGTTGGTCTTTACAATCTTTTATTACATGTCCAACCTTACGATAATGCAAACATGCCATACTTGGATAGGTCCAACCTCTTGACCTTCTGGTCCACTTTCTCATACAGTCGGCAACAATATGACCATACCTTCCACATGCTATGCAGTTTACCCATGTGTTATAGTCCAAAACATATGAGTTACCTACTCTTGTTGGTTTGTAACTTTTATTAGTTTCTTTTGGTGTCCATGCCTTATTGTTCTTTTTCCAGCACTCATCATGTGTGTGCCCATTCATCTAGCAAGTAGGATAGTATTTGTCCATGTAGGTTTTCATTTTTGGATTTGTCACTTTAGATCTGCATTCATGTGCCTTGTGTCCTTTCTTTTGACATTTATAACAATTACCAATGAAGGTAGATTGTGCTTGAGGAATACCTTTCATTTTGCTTCTGCAAATGTTTGAGGTGTGGCTGGGTTTTCCACAGTGATTTCATGACAGCTTCTTGGATCTTGGGGTTGTGAAAGCATTCCTTTGATCTAGTTGATTAGAAGATCCACCATTCACATTGTACCCTAATCCTGTGTAGTTGTTGACTCTTCTCTGTCCATCAAGAAAATCATCCATCCTTTTGTTGCTATCTTCAGCTATCTTGATCAATTCGCTGTGTTGATTCTGGACTTTGATTTTATGCTTCAATTTTTCATTCTCTTCTCTTAGCTCACCGATGATCTATATTCTTTCAATGAGTTATGTATTTAGTCTTTTTGCCTCTTGACTCATAAGAATAATCTGGTTGGTAACCTCATGGTGATGCTCAGTAAGTCTTTGAATCTTTGATTCTTTCTCTTGCATCTTCTCTGTTATTTTCCTCCTATCATCAATGGCTAGTGTTCTTTCATTTTCATCTTTTCTTGCATCATTCATGACATCAATCATTTTCACCATCTGAGTTTCTTGACCGATTTTCAGCATCTTGATTTGCTCTATCAGATGTAGATTGACTTCTTGTAGACTTGTGATCTCTTCTACTAATGTGTCTGAAGCTTTGCTTGTTGATGATTCTGTTGTATCAAAGTAATCTTGTATTTCTGATTCTTTGTAGTCCTTCTCATTCAGCTTAGTTTCCATAATCTTTCTTTCATCAAGAATTTTTCTTAAGTTGATTCTTGCCTCTTTATATTGCTCATAGTTTATCTGCATCTGTAACTGCTCATTCTCAATAGTCATGTCCAGTCTATACTTTTCCATTGCTCTGATCTTTTCTCTTAAGTCTTTAAGCTTTTCAAGAAAGAGACTTAGCTCTAATACCAATTGTTGGAATTATATTGTGAATGATGTACTAAGAGGGGAGGGGTGAATTAGTACCTCAAAAAATTTTCTTGGTTAGCACATTAACCCTTAGTCATCAGTTTCTAAATTATCTTATCTAACTGTTCATCTTTCTTTATGTATATGCAATCATAACATAAGTTCTTTAATATGTAACCATACAAGAAATATTCATAAAACTAGATAACACATGACACAAGATATGATATCACAGAAAACTCCTGTTAGAAAGTAAAAACTACGGTGGGGATTGTTACCCACACAACTTCACTATCTGCAGGTAAGAAGGGGCCGGTTAAGGATTACAATTGGTCACTTCTGATGACCTGCCCTGTTAGATCTACTTCATTTGAAGCTTTAGCAACACTGTTAAGTGTGCACTTTGTTAAGAGATTTGTAAAGAACTGTTAAGCCCACCTTCTACAAAAAGATTTTAGATGTGATGCACTTGTTAGAATGCAACTACATAAGTCTTTGATCTGATGATGTATGCACTCTCTAATTTCTGATAACAGATAGAATAAAGCTTCCTATGTATGAGTAATCATCTTTTCATGATTGAATAATACCTTTCTCTGCACGTCGGTAGCCTCTGTGTGTTCTTGATAGCTGGTGTGATCTGTTTCTGAACTTTGCATGAATTCTTCCTTCTGCTCCTTAGATGCTCTTCGTGGCTATCAACAACAATGAATTCATAATTCACAATTGATTGAACATCTATTTATACTAGATTTTAGCTCTATTCTTGATTCACGCTTCACAAGTTAACTCTAGATCCAAGGTTTACAACTTGACCTTGATCTTTAATTAGATATGTTTTAGACTTGTTAGGATGCTTTAAAACATTTACATTATGCTGGCTTGACCCTCAAGTAATGATTTAAAACAAATTAAAAATCTATAAATAGAATTACAATGTTTTATCTGACGTGTAAAAGTCAGATCCACTATTTGCGGGTTTGCTAACTGACTGTCAGTTCTGATGGTTGGGCTGCTCTATCAGTTTGTAGGTTTTCTTTTCCGTCGGTGTTCCTTTCTTGAACTGTTTGTTGGGTATGCTCTTTCTGCTCCATCGGCTTTGTTCTCAAAACTGTGTCGTCGGTGATGATCTTCATGTTATGTTATTGACCCGTCGGTGATGTCCTATTTACTTCGTCGATGCAACACTTGTCAGTGGTCATTGGTCAATTCCATACTTAGCATTTTCGCGTGACTTTTTGTTCTGTCGGGTATGCTCGTTGTCTGCTGGTTATGCTTGTAGTCCACCACTTATGCTTGTACCAATGATCTCTCTCAATGTTTTCACTAAGTGTACTAATGGAAAAAATTAATGTCATCATACTGGTTGAATAGTTAAGTGAGAAGGGTTGGTATGAGAATGAGGTCAAGAGGTTACTTGATGCCAATGAAAATCTCACATTAGAGGTTCGTCAAAAGTTCCTCAATACTTTTGAACAAATATTGCTCCACAGACTAGAGCTAGTCACTAGAAAATGTGAAGATGTTTACAAGGGGTATGACACTTTCATGGAAATAAAGAGAACATTTCATGAAGATAAGACGAAGCCTTAGAAATTAGTGAAGCAATGACATCCTAATCATATCACTTTTACCAGTTTATACAAAGTTTCTCAACGATATCTTGATGCTCCTAGGAAGATATCCAATTTCCACACAACCAAACATTGGACTATTCTAGATCATGGTATATATGGTAGAAGAAAAGGATATTAAAAGAAAATGGTGCCAAAGATCATGTTACATATTGTAGAAGAAAAGGATATTATTGTTCAACGCTTTAATGTGTTTAAAGATAGAATCATTTCTTTAGAAAAAAACTTTTAAAAAATTGTTGTAGAGGTAACGGCATCAAAAAGAAAGAAAACAAAAGATCATATGGTTAACATGCATGTTATTCTGAGTTTCAATTAACTACGACATATCAAAGTAATCCAATGGGAGGAATAATACTTAGGGACATAGAAGATTTATCATGCCAAAGGCTAACCACGAGAATAAGAAATTCAAAAAAAAGGAAATGAAAGTGCAACTCAGATTTGAAATAGAAGATGGAAAATTACTAGAGACAACAATAGAAAATTGATTAGAAAAGAAACAATTATACATAAAGAGACATTATACATAAAGAGACATATTCTTCTATATTAATTTAGCAGATGAAGAGGCACTTCCTTCTCCAGTCAAGCAACTAATGGATTTTTTTCCCTATAACAAATGAGAATTTTGGTGTGAATTGAGTTTTTGTAGTTTACCCCAAACGGGGATGAGAAAATAATTGAAGTGCCAAGAATTAAAAAATTTCCTCATTAGTGCATTGCCTACAAGCATTGAATCCCCCTATATCTGTATGTCAAGAATAATGAGTGTAAATTCCATTTCCAGACTTAAATCAAATGCTTTGAGCTCTATGTTATAGTTAGTTCCTTCTCCAACTTTCTTGCAAACTGCCATTAGAACAATACCATTAGAGTTACAAATGTTGTAACCAGCTCCTAAGGGCCTACGATTACCTAGAGAATGGAATGATGTGAAATATTTATTCAAGTGAGCCTCTGATGTTAATATCACCTTAAAGGTCTTAGATGAGAAATTCCTATCCATTGCTAAATATAATTAGTTTCCTTGCCTAGCATGGACTGAAATTATTTGATCTATTTATATTTTATTTTAATAGTTTCCTGATTCATTTTAGTTCCTGGATGAATGGATTTCTAATAATTTGCAAATCTGTACCCTTTGAACTTGAATGATAGATGGTGTTATTTGGAACTCTTTATATAATTTTCTGTAATTATATATTTTTTTTATCAAAAATATGATCTATTATAAGAGAAAGAATATCACAACTTTAATTTGATGCAAATTAAATCATTGAATTCAATTTGACAATGTCCTATTGTTTCAAGTCTTAAATACAAATAAAAGATTGAAAATGCCTTATACTACAATACCCTATATGGTAATGTCCAATTATTTCAAATCTTGAACGCAAATACAATTTGAAAATGTAAGTTCAAATTGTTCTACCACAATGGCCATTATATCAAAGCCTATTATGATGTCTACATATATACAATGTACCAAGTGATATTTAATTTCATTGCTATAAAGAATTTGTGATCTTAAAAAACATAAATAAAAGACATGCGAACTAACCTGAAAATAAAAATTATGTTTGTTTTTCAATCCAAATTTGTTATACAAAAGTTACTAAAATTTTAGAAGCTACTCTTGCTATAACTTGATATGCAGTAATTGCAATGGTTATAGAAGATGTCCTTTTGTATAGTAATATGCCACAGATTTTGACTTCATATTTCTTAGTCATAATATAATTAGAAAATAACAATAACATTCTTACACAATATTTATGTAAACATGACCTTAATATATATTTAGATCAGAGCTTTATGGCGCTAAAGCAGATGTTTGAAAACATTTTCATGTCCACCAGAGCTGTATTCCGACAATTTTAGCATACTTATCCAATACTCTTTATCATCCTCTATAGTTATGAAATCTGTGAATTCTGATGAATCTACTTTTTCTTGGGGGATCCCTGGAAATTGTGTAAACTCAAGGTAAGACTGTTGTGGAATTGGTGCTCCATAGGTATTCATGTTCAGCATAGGAAAAGAA